>CAODLS014891286.1:0-10855 GCA_948243855.1 Flueggea neowawraea | reverse complement strand
CGCGAATTCCAACATTCCACAGCTCACTCCTCTAGGAACACCACAATGGAATGATGTATCCAAAAGAAGAAATCAAACTCTATTGGATATGGTTCGATCAATGATGAGCCAAACTGGTCTCCCAGTTTTGTTTTTGGGTTATGCCCTTGAGACTACTGCATTCCTACTAAACAGGTCTCCAACTAAAGCAACATAAAAGACATCATATGAGATATGGATGGGGCGAAAACCAAATATATCTTTTCTAAGGATTTGGGGATGCGAATCACATGTTAAGAAATTAGCATATGATAAGCTTTCCTCAAAGACCAATAAATGCTTGTTTGTGGGATATCCTAAGGAAACTAAAGGATATTACTTCTACATCCCAGACGAGAATAAAGTATTTGTTGCCCGTGGTGTTATGTTTTTAAAGAAGGAGTTTATTCTCAAGAAAAACAGTAGGAGCTGTGTATAGCTGGAGGTTGTACAAGATAATGTAGAACCACAAATTTCTATAGAGGATAGTTTGGAAATAGACTCAGGATCATAAGAGATTATGGAACCCGAGCCTATTACACAAGTACCAAGAAGATCTGGTAGGATTCGTCAGGAACCTGAAAGGTATGACTTTCTCGTGACTGATGATGATAGCATAGTGCTAGTGGACCAGGATGAGCCCACTTCCCACCGAGAGGCGATTGATAGTCCTCAATCAGCTCAATGGCTTTGAGCCATAGAAGCTAAAATGCAATCAAACTTGATTGGTAGAGATTGGGTAGTGCATGACCACACCCAAATGAAATGATAAGAGACATCTTTTATTTTACATAATAAATCTTACCAGATAGTCAAGAAAATGATTCAGCAATAAATAAGGATGACTAGGTCAATGCCTTATGGTAATCATGATATCGAGAGGCAAATGATCGTATAAAGTTGCATTAGGTCTTGTTAATGCCAATTAACATCTATTCAATTTGGGTAATCATAGTATTTTGCTAGAGACCGCCTATGATTTATGGGCCCAACACCCATTGCCAACATTGAATACACTTATAGGATCGCACACGATCAAAAACTAGGTTAATGGTAAAATCGCCTTTTTACCAGGGCATTTATTTTATTGGATAAAGTAATTTTGGGCCATATGTGGCCCACATGAGAGGCCCACATTGGATGTGGATATCGGCCTGGACATTGATTTAATTATCAAAAATTAAAAGAAGGAAAGAAAGGAAGAGTTTGTGTCGGAAAATGACTCTTAAAACCTAAACTAGTTTGGTCAAACTAGGACACTACATTTAAATGATTTTGGCCGGTTTTTGTGATTAATTTTCAGCACATATATGGTGCTTTAAGTGCCTAAAAATACTGGTTATATAAGATAACTTTAGGGTTTTTATTAAAGATAGATTCGGCTGCCAAAAAGAGTGGAAACCGTGACCTCTTTCCAACACCACACTCTCTTCTCTTCTCTTCTAGGTCCAACCGACTTTGAGAAAGAAAAAGGGAAGCAAAATCCTTTCTTCTTTCCTTCTAAAGCCTTTAAAAACAAGTTCTGGTTATGATTTAAAGAAAGAGACATCATTCTCTTTGCTAAGAACCAAAACCGAATGCCTAGGTTTATTGGACAAATTTTTTTGTTGCTAGCACATCCCTTTACTACATAGTTTTTTTTTTGTGTGTGTGAACGTAGAGAGGAGTAGAGATTCACAGTCCTTTTCATTGGCTTTAAGGTGGGGGGAAACGTACCTTAACTTTAGTTTTGGTACGGACTCTATTGGTGTTAAACAATTCGACACACATAGCTTACAAGGAGAAGGTATAAAATTCTGCATCCTTGTTTCTTTGTTGTTATGTTTTGGTTATGGTTTTTCGTGAGTGTATCTTGGCTGGTTTTCGATGAAAATTGTTTGCTTCCGCTGTGTTAAACCTCTTTTAACGTATAGCGAAACCCTTCAATAATGTATTGCTAGATGCCGCTTATTGACTTTGGGCCCAAGTTTTGGGACATTGCCCATTGCCATTTTAAAGTTGGCATATTGGGTCACACACAAGAATGATTTGGATTGGTTCATAAATATTCTCTCATGTAATTAAATTATTAGTATGATTAATTTGATTAATCAATAATAATTTAGAATTTTATGATTTAGATCATAAATATAATATGAGATATTATCCATTAATGTAATGGTCTCTTAATATTAATTACCTCTTATAATTTTTTTGGGTGTTAATTATATGTGACATAATTTGGGCCCATGTAGATTAATTAAGGAGTGATTTACTTGGTGATAATGTATCATGTAATTAAAAGCCTAATAATATTAATAAACCCTAGACAAAATTCGGCATACACTCTTATTTTTTTAGGAAAAATTCTGCATACTCCTATTTTTTAGAAGCCCTTATTCTTGTGTGGTAAGGAGTTCTTATGCTTGTTGGACAAGTAAGAAACCTAGGAAACTTAAACTAGGGTTTCATACATCTCTATATATGTGTGTGCATTATGTTGGCCAAATTTTTTAATAATTTTGGACAGTCATAGCTGAATTTGTGAGACACAAATAAAGAGAGAAAAATCTATTTGTGAGACTAAAATAGAGATTCTTCGTGCTAGTACACATTGCCAATCCAAGTGAGTCCGTTCACATGGATACCTTTAGACACGTTCACATAAAGGAAGCATGAGAGGAAGAGTTTCGAGTTTCATACAAAATGCTACACCAACATTCCATTCAATCATACACTCTAGCATTCAATTTAAAGGGAAAATATGCTAACCCTAATCGTGTATGTTGATATGCATGGATCTTTGGTGTAATTTTAGGATAAACTTTTTGTTGTTTCCGCTGCCATATATGCTTATGAATGTCATAAATTTTGTTACGAATTCCAACAGTGCGTGTAGTGTATTGTTTTCGTCCGAATGAAGACTTTGGCATAAGCCTATCTAACATCATGTTTTTTTAATATATATATATATATATATATATATACATGTACAATTGTGTTACGGAGGCTGTAATGTGGAGAATAAGTGTGCTAAAAAAATTGTTAGGTGTCACACAATAGATGGGTGTCTTGTTATACGACGTCACTTATATCATTTCTGACCCTATCTGGTACATTAATTTTTTTTTTGAATTTTAATTATGAATACACCACACTTTTAATCGGTTATTGTCACAGCTACTCTATTGTACCTAGTAATTACTTTGTAACTAATTACATAAATACTTATCTTTACATCTAAATTTCCAATATAATTATTGGACTCTATATTATGAAACAAAAATACATATGCAATGCATAGGCGTAAACGTCGCCATGGTTTCGGAACCGCGGTTCCGAAACCGTGAAGGGGTGAACCAGAATCAAACCGCCCAGGGGCAGTTCTAGGCGGTTAGGTTCTAGTTTAGATTTGTGCGGTTCAGTTGTCGGTACCGATTCTGGTTCAGTCCAGTTCAAGCAATATTTTTTAATTTTTTTAAATGCTGATAAAACTGCAGGTTTAGAAAGGTTGAACATTTTATTTTGGTTAAAATCGCTGGTTTAAGTAGTTAAAACCATTGGTTTAAGAGGTTAAATGATGGTTTAGAAAGTTTGAACCGCTGATTTTGATTAAAATTGTTGCTTTATAAAGGTTGAATCGTCAGTTTGAACTGGCGGTTCCACCAAATGTTCTAACCATCAGTTGAGAACCTCTAAACCGGAAATGGCCCGGGAAGTGCCAGTTTTTACTTTGCGGTTCATAGTTCCGAGCTGGTTCCGATTTTGACCGGTTCGGTTTCTCAGTTTAGGGTCGGTTTGGCCATGTCCATATAGGTGTTTAAGTTCAACCAAAGTCGAGTGAGGCATTACAAAAGTGTGAGAACAAGCAGGGCTATTGAGGAGATTCATGTGCCTAATATTTCAAATGAGAGTGTACCTTCAAGCTCTGTAGCTCCTGAGCCTACTGCAAAAACTACAGATGCAGAATTAGAAAATGAAGCTATAATTGATATAATCAATCAAATCATTTAGAAGTTAAATGAGGATGAAATTGATGTGGAACAAGAAGAAAAGAAATTTGAGGAAGAGGAAACAGATTCAGAATAGAAGAGTTATGAAACTGAAATGGAAAATGAGTATGGTCCATAAGAAGAAACTGAAACAGAAGTAGAGGCTGAAGAAAATGATGAAAAGCATACTGAAGTTAAGCAGAATGTGGAGTTGAAACAAACTGAGACTAAACATGTTGTGGTTAAAAGTGTAGCTGAGAACGAAAAGGAGAATGTAGTTGGAAATTAAACTGGAGAAGACTTTGATCGAAATGAGATTTTAATTGATCTCAATGAGATTGAGTTGGATTTAAATGATCTAGAACATTGGCTCATAGTCCCTTACAAGGTTGATCAGTGATTTTAGTAGCTTTTGATATGCATTTCGCATTTTGCATATCATTCTCATTTCATGCTCAATTGTGTACTTATATATATCTCTTTTAGAATAATGTTATCGATATGTATGAATCTTTCATCAGAATGAATGGATGTTTATCTACAATTTTTTAATGATCTTTAATGCCTTTGTTAAATTGTTACGAATTTGTGTTGAATGTGTTAATGATGATCTATATCCCCACGGACTATTTTTTGATATGACAAAAAAGGGCAGAAAGATTGAAAGTTTGTTGACTTTTCCTAATTGTTTATATAGCTTATTGTTATAATTTGTTGCTTGATTGGTTGAGAATTATAATTAAAATTGTGCTAACAAAATCGACAATGCTTAAAAACCCTTAATCATATCCAAGTGTACATTTCAATGTTAAGTTTTAGGATTAATCAAAGTACGCTTGGATATGATCAAATTTTGCACTTCCCGTAAAACATCTGATATGATAAAAGTTTGCACTTCCCCTAAAACATTGAAAGAGTTTCCCCGCAATAATCAAAGTTTGCACTTCCCCTCAATTTGTTGCTCCATGTACGTACAAGACGTCACAAATCACGTAGTCAAGATTTTTATTCATAAAAGAAGTTGTAAAGTTTATCAGAGACACGTAGACTAAAAACATCAATGCTCATAGATGTTCAAAGGTGCAAACTTTGAAGAAAAGAAGTCTACACATGTTACATGGAGCTACACACGTAGAAGAAGAGGAATGACAACTATCTTGATACTCCTCAGTATTTGAATTTGAATATTCCTAACATGCTAACATGGAGAATCAAAGGTGTGATCTTGAAAATCGACAATGCACGTTAAGTAAAATATCTGATAACACAAAAGTTGAAGCCAATGTGCTTAGTAACATGTCTAAGCACGTAGCAACCAGTTTGGGCAAGATAACAAATATTGAGTTTCAGAGAAAGCACATAGAATGGGCAACAAAGCACGATGAACTCTGATTGAATTGAAAACTATGCATGTAGACGTGGTCTACACACGTAAATGGTATGACATCATTAAATTTTAGATTTTTACCACTCACTCACAATGGCTACTTTTTATGGAGAGGTTATAAATAGACATCCCCAGATCTGGAGAAGGCATGAACATTATTCAGAGAATGCCCAAGCTTTGCTACTTTGATTATTGATTTTCTCTCTCTACTTGCTTTTGATTTTTACATACCAATTAAGCTTTGATTTGCTATTTTCTTGATTGGATTGATGTGTTCTGAGATTGGAATCCACTTGTAACAAGATTTGGTTTAAAGCTTGAATAGTGGAATATGTTTTCTTGTTTGTTTCCTTTAGAAAACAAGAGAGGTTGAGGTTTTGTTTTTTAAGCCTACAAAAACAAGGTGTAAAGGTTGCTTGTGAACCTAAAAAATAAGTGGTGTTAAGGCTTCCTTCTTCCCATGAAGTGAGGAGTTATTTTAGTGACTTAAAAATCTCAAGTGCGCTTGATGAGTGGACATAGGTCAAAGATGATTGAACCACTATAATTTCGGACTTTGATTTCTCTAACCCTTCATCTCTTTACTTTATATTTATTGTGTTTTTTTTTTTAAATTTGGATTGAGCTATTATCTTGGTTTTCAAAATACATAAAAAGGTTTCAAAAAGTTTAAATTTCTATTTGCAATCCAATTCACGCCCTCCTCTCTTGGGTTTCCATCTTTGGGCTTACAAGAAGTAAAATCAAAACTCTAGGAATTGAGATAAGTCAAGAAGGATGTCTAAATCGTGAAGTTCAATTAAGTTTTATAATTATGGCAAGCCAGAGCACATGAAGAAAGAGTGCAAAATTTTTAAAAGGGAGTAACCTAAGGGGGAAAGTGACCACCAGAGTGATGAGAAGAACACCGATGCAATTGCATCTAATGGTGAAGTCATTGTTACTTGTGATGATAGTTATCTAAATTTCAGTTGTTAGAATTCTACTTGGGTTGTTGATTCTATAACCTCTAATCATGTTACTTCCCGAAGGGATTTCTACACATCATATTTTAGTGGTGACTATGGTAAGGTTAGGATGGAAAATGAAAGGGTTTGCAAGATTGTTGCTATTGGAGACATTTAGCTAGAAACTATCACTCGATGCATATTGTTACTAAAAAATGTTAGACATGTTCTAGATATTCGATTTCACTTTATTTCCACTATAGTACTTGATGATTAGAGTTACTTTAATTACTTCAGTGATGGTAAATGGAAGCTTAGTAAGGGTTCCTTTGTAGTTTCCAGAGGCAAGAAAGTTAGTTTATACAAGGCACATGTTCAAGTGTCTCAATGGGAGGTAAATATAGTTGAAGAATCCTCTAGTAATCTTTGGGATAAATGACTTAGCCATATGAGTGAGAAAAGCCTTAGCATTGTTCCTACGAAGAACAACATACCGGTGAAAGGTAAGCAACTAAATTCTTGTATTGATTGTTTTGTTGTAAAACAACATAAGGTTTCATTTAAACATTCTCCCTCAAGTAAAAGATCTCATATTTTGGATTTGATTAACACTAACTTATATACCATAGAGACTAGAACTCAGTGTGGGCTTTTTCTTTGAAGAAAAAATACCAAGTACTTGAAATATTCAAGCCGTTTCATGATAGTGTTGAAAGAAAAACTGAAAGGTAGTTAAAATTAGTAAGATAAAATAATGGTGGTAAGTCCAAATTTCCATTTGAAAAGTACTGCAGAGATCACGGTATCAGGCTTCAGAAGATAGTGTTGAACCATTTTAGTCAACATGCAAAATCCCACTAAGTTTTAATGATTAACAAGACATGTGAGAAGTTCAAGTTAAGCATGTAAACCAATAGTTACACATGTAATATTGATCCCTACACAAGTAAAAGTTGATGGTTTCTACATTGGAAGTATCAGAGAATTTCTTAAGTGCTTAAAAAGGGAATAACACACGTCAAAGTATCAGAGATGATTTGGTCATGCTTTTGGAAGCCCATCTACACATGTAAAAGTGCTATGATACCTTGACTTGAAGAAAAGTTGATTTCTTTCGGCACGTAAAGAAGGCACATAAAAAGAAAAAAAGGTGTAATCTTCGAAATATGGATATTTATACGCGTAAGCGTATGCTTAAGCATGTAAGTTACATGCTAACAAACAATGACGGCCGACATGACCCTCATCGGGATTTGAATTTGATTATTCCTGACATGCTGACATAGAAGAATAATCAAGGTGCGATTTTTTCATTTTCCTTACGCATTTAAGTTCTGAGTTTAAGTACTTAAGTAGTGCAGGCTAAATGCGTAAAGATAGACTTAAGAACGTGAGAAGTATCCAGCAAAGATGAAAATTTTTTCAAGGCAATCCTTACGCATATTAAGGTGGAATTAAGCATGTTACAAATAGCAAAGCTAATCAGAGAATACCAAAGCATAGACTTAAGCCAGAAAGAAGGTACGCTATGCACGCAAACTCTGATAGTTGCAAGCATTATGCACTAAAATAATTCCTAATGACGTCATTGAAGTACATAATTTTCAACTTAGTCACAACGGTTCCTTTTAATAGTGCAACGGCTCCTATTCACAGTGTGAGTATAAATAGATGTCCTTAGACAAAAGAAATATAAGAAGAGACCTAAGAGACTTTCCAAAGCTTTAATTATTTGCTATTTGCTTTCTCTCTCTTCTTTGTTCTTAAGATATTCACATCAATCTTTGAGCTTTTGATTTTCTATGCTATTTGGATTGTTGTGTGAGGTTCATCGTGACTGGGAATCCATTGTAATAAGATTTAACAACTTGAAGGGTATTTAGGTTTTTGCTTTTTTGTTTCCTTGAAAAGAAAGAGTGATTGTGAGGTTTGCTTGTTTGGTTCCTTGGTAAAAACAAGTGTAAGAGGTTTCTTAGGAGCCCATAAAATAAGATTTTTGTAAGAGGTTTCCCTCAACCCTGAAGTGAGGAGAAGTTACTGGATTCAAACTCTTAAGAGAGCTTCAAGAGTGGACGTAAGGCAAAGAGGACCCATCAACTATAAAATTGGGATTTGTTTTCTGTTATCTCTTTACATTTTATTTGTTTTGGTTATTATATGGATTGTTCTTAGTGTTTTAGTTTTGAAATATTGAAAAAGATTTCAAAAAGGTTTTAAAATCTCATTTACAATCCAATTCACCCCCTCTTAGATTACCATATTAGGCCAACAGATGGTGCCTAAGATACCTCAACAAAACAAAGTTGCAAAGAGAATGAACCGATCGATTATTGATAAAGTTATATATGTGTTTTCTTATGCAAAATTGTCCAAAAGACTTTTAGGGTGAAGCAATGAAGACTGACTTGACCAACCTTTCTCCTTTTATAGATTTTGACGGAGAGGTGCCTCAAGAGGTGTGGAGAGGGAAAGAAGCCTCATACAGTCATTTGAGAGTGTTTGGTCACAGAACATTAGTTCACATTCCAAAAGATGAGAGAGCCAAGCTACACAATAAAATAAAACAAGGCCTCTTCCTAGGGTGTAAATATGAGGAGTTTGGGTACAAACTATGGGATCCTGCAAAAACGAAAAAATTGTCAAAAATCCAAGATGTGGTGTTTGTTAAAGATCAAATAATAGAAGATTTTGAGAAGCCAGATAAGCCAAAACTAGCTCCAAAACGTGTTATTGAACCAAAGCCTCCAAAGGAGAATTTGAATGATGAGGGAGTTGTATAGGAAGATGATATAGATAATGATGAGCCCACTAATTATATAGAACATGTTATGCCAAACGATGAGATTAATGATCCTATAGAACAAGCCTTACCAAAACTATCAGTTCAGCCTGAGTTGAAAAAAATCATCTTTCCAGTCTAAGCCTTCCATAAGATATCCTAAAATCGAGTATGTATTGGTTACACAGAATGGAGAAATTCAGTCCTATAATGAGGTCTTACGTAGTGAAAATAAGAATGAGAGGTTGAAGGCCATGGAAGAAGAGATAAAATTCTTGCATGAGAACAACACTTGTGAGCTTGTGAAGTTGCCTAAATGCAGAAGAGCCTTTAAGAACAAATGGGTTCATAAAATAAAAAGAGATGCAAAAACCTCAAAGCCTAGGTTCAAGTGAAGAATTATTATAAAAGGGTTTGGTTAGAAGAAATGGATTGATATTGAAGTTTTTTTTGCCTATGGTAAAAATGTCTTCAATTCGAGTTGTACTTAGTTTAGCAGCTTCTATGAAATTATTGATTGAGGAGCTTAATGTGAAGACAACATTCCTTCATAGTGATTTGGAGGAAAAAATTTACAGGGAGCCACCAAAAAGGTTCATTGTCAAGGGAATGAACAATTAGTGTGGAACTTGAAAAAGAGTTTGTATTGGCTAAAGCAAGTTCCTAAACAATGGTACAAAAAGTTTAATTCCTTCATGATAGATCATGGGTATGATAAGACCACCTCAGATCATTGTGTACAAGTCACGTTGAGAGCAATGAAAATCGAAGTTACACTACCTTTCAAGTCACATTGTGAGTAAATGAGTCATCCTTGAAATCTTTCCTCAACGCACGTTGTACGCAGATACAATTCACGTTGTATAAGGTGATGTCAGCTTCTGACAATTCGGCACCTTGGTATTCAAATTTGAATATTCTATAACACCTGACGCAATCACGTGACAAAATCAAAGGAGAGATCTTTGGAGATCGACAACGCACGTTGTACAGGCTAGTGTTCTGGATGGAGACTCAAGTCACGTTGCATACATATAAGATATGTTACATTGTTCAACATTTGAGGCCGAAGCATCAAAGTTGGATGCAAGACACGTTAAAAGGAAGCAAGTCACATTGTAAATCAATGGGACAACTACAACACACGTTGCGTAGGTTACAATGCACGTTGTACTTGCTGATATCATCAAAATCAGAATATCTTCCTGTTAGAATTGTGCCCTAGTCCAATCATTAATGTGCATTGTCATTCAATTATTTAATAAAGAGGCATTTCATTTCTGTGAAATATTATATGTTTTATGAAGATAAAACTCAATGAATAGTTTATTCTTCTTTATGCCATCAAGTATGTGACTTGATAGTAAAAGCATATAGATAAGAGGAATACTATTCTAAATGTCCCTAATCGATCCTTATCATGGGAATGATAATGAATTAAAGATTACTATATTGCTAAGTGGATAATCACATTTTACTGATTATGGATATGAGATATCAACCTAGAACATAGATGCATGTTGAGGAACATGTATTGGACTGGCCCGCTATGAAAGAACTTCATGGATCGTTGTCACAAAGTAGCTTTCATGCAGTGGTGATGTTTGAGTCTTCTGACTGAAACTCACTATCGACTCCTAAATGAGGAATCACATGTTTTGACTTAGTCAAACATTATCTGTAACAGGGTAACAATAAAGGTTATGATTGGATATGTCATGAATCATATAGAGGAGTGATAGTGAGAGTAATC
>CAODLS014890176.1:0-13078 GCA_948243855.1 Flueggea neowawraea | reverse complement strand
GATTGGAATCAAGTGACAATCATCTCCATCAATGTAAAACTCTAAATGCTTAGGTTGAATTTCACTGGAAATTTCTTTAGCACAACCAACTTGACTAACCATTTCAATCTGATCATGCACAGACAAGTTTAATCCATCTTTCTTCACCAGTTCAGGCTCCTTTTGGATATCTACATCAACCTTATCACCACTATCTTTAACAACTTCTTTGCCAACAAAACTGGAAACAGAGGAAACGGTATTTTCTTCTGTTTCCACCTCCCTATTTTGAAACAGAGCAACATTATCGACCTTTTGGTCTTCTTCACAATGATCACTCAGAAAATATGATGTATTCTCAACAGAATGATCATCACAACCAACTTTAGCATCAACATGAGGCTCTAAAACCAAATTTTCTTTATCATTCAAATCACTCCAAGAAGGTTTGATCAGATAATAATCAGGACAACACAACTTAGAGTCCAAACCAATACCACAATATGAACACTTCAATAAAGGTTCATCGTTGTCACCCTCCAGTTGAGCCACACCAAGTTGCTTCATCCATGGAAAGAAAGCAAATTTTGTTGAGAATTCAGATTGTGAAGAGGAAGAGCAATCCTCACACATGTCTCGGGACTCGGCTAGTTTCCTGTGATTTGAGCAATAACCAAGTTTGGAAATCTCCAAAGCATGAGCTTCACAAACAAGAGATCTATATGAAGTGTCAAACTTTGTTTGTTCAAAGATGTGATCAAGCCTAGAACACCAAAGACAGGGTCTTTTAAGGCCAAAGTAATCGGCAAACTTGATAATTAAGTAAGAAAAGAGAGAATTCAAGAGGAGGAGGACGATCAAAATCCATTCAAGGAATGCATAGACTAGATTGAAGGTGATCTTGTTGGTGTTTCTATGCAAAATGGTAGTTGCAGCCATTGATGATGAAGATTGTATGTTTCCAGCTTTGTACAAAGAAACTGAGATATCAAAGACAAAAGATAAAGATCAAAAGTTTCTTCAATAAGAGAGAGAGAGAGAGAAAGAGATTTAAGATTATCAGAACAGTGCTGATGAGAAGAAGATGAAGAACTATTTTCAGAGAGAGAGAGAAATAGTAGTGTAGAAGAAGAGAAGAAGTAGATGGAGAAGAGGTTTTAAGGAGAGAGGTTTGATCAAGAATGACAGCAAAATAAAAATCAAAATATGAGAGGACAAATAAGGAAAAGAATGTTGAGATTGAGTCAAAGAAAATTAAAGATTTTTAAATGCTTCCTTCAAAACAATAATTAAAGAATGTTTATGTAATTTTTTTTGATAATTAAGGTTTAAGGCCAGGCTTTTTACAGGATTAACATAATACTTAAAACCCATTCATCTAATAGACAATACTAGATTGCTGTAGAAGATGATGATTTTTATTGTTATTTTTTAATTAGAAGTGCTTGTGTTGCAATCTTATTATTCCTTTTATAGTCAAGATTAGTTAACTAAGCGCAAAAATTGATTGTTTTTCTTTTTTGGTTCGGTTAAATTTAAGGGGAAAAAAAACCGGCTTAAAATACAAACCAAACCAAATTAAATAAATAAACCAAACCCATGATTATAAGCAAATAACCAACTCATTTTGTTGTGTCTTCTTGGTAATGTCATGTATTTGTTAAGGTTCAACCTAATTTGCAGGCAAAATTGCTCTCAACAAATTTTGTTAGTGAGTAAAATAATCTATTGTTAATTGATTGTCACAACACTTTTATATATGGCAAATATGAAAATATTAAATTAAGTAATTAATTAATATACTGAAAATGCCAAAAGTATTGAACTAATTTGCTAAAAAAGAAACAAAAACCTTAATGGGATTATAAGGCAAAAGAGAGAGTAATTTATTAACATTACTTTTGCAATTGAAATAATTTTTTTCCTCTTAAAAAAAAATATTTTTTAGGAAAATCTATGACTCCAGTCTGGTTTTTCTTTTTGGACAAAAAAGAAAATGGGGATGATCCACCAACCAAAATACTAAGTTGGTAGGGCCATCTCAAAGTAAGGCATGGGACCCATTTAGGATGCCACATGCCCCGGCTCATTATGCTAAGTTTTTTTTTTCCTTCCCTAAGTTGTTCTAGCATTCTGTATTTATATATTAAGGACTTGATTTTATTTTTTTATTATGCAATTTTTATTAATTATTACAAAAATTACACAAAATATAAAACATGTTACTCCAAACAAACAAAGACCACTATCTTATCTTATTCTATTTTTTAAGAAAAAAAATCAATGAAAAGGAAGAGGGGCACAACCAATTGTAGCAATTCTGGCTAATCGTGATCATGCAAGTACTCTTCTATCATGAAATGTTTGCTTTGAGATATAACTGGGTCTAGGGGAACCAAATCTACGTCACCGTAACCCCACCATATGACCCAAAGCAAGAGACTTGAACCAGGGCGCTCCACAGAATTGAACACAGGTCACTCACAAGGCTGAAAATTCCTTATTTTTCTATTTTGTAGCTTTCTTGTCACGACCCATTCCTGGGAACATGACCGGCGTACGAGGCGAACCGTCTATGAGAGCCCGACCCATCTCACACAAGCCTCAATATACAGAACTATTACCCAAAATCATATTTTTAATAAAATAATAAAACCAAATGAAGGTGGAATCCTCATTTAACAAAACAAATATATATACAATATTAAGTGCGAAAAATATTTCAAATTAAAACATTTGAAATAACCAACAACGATAACGAAAACAATAACAATTCCCACAGAAACCCGGTGTGGAGCCTCTAACAAATCATACAAATGGGGCCCGAACGAAAGGGCACTGACTACAACGCCAGACTACCTCACTGAGCATCAAATGCCAAAGATCACCGTTCTCAAGCATCACTTGCACAATGATGAAACACAGGGACAAAACAAAGAAATGAGGGGTTAAACTCAGTGAGGGACAACACTACAGATCGCCTCATATGTGCCTCAGAATGACTGTTTTGAAATCAGTTTAAAAATACCACATGCATATATAATCAACATATATATATGCATATATATACACACTACATACGTAATAGCGATTGAAAAACCGTTTTGAAATCGTTCGCAATCAAAGCAAACAACATGCACGAAAACCTTCAGAAACTAAACCAAAATCTTTTTAGAATAGTTTCAAAGTTTATAAAGCTAATGTGCTTTCCAAAAACAAAACATAACCTTCCAGAAGCCGTTTTATCCTTATTAAGGATTTCAAAGTAAACCCTTTTTAAATTTCTACCAAAGATTTCAGAAATCAAAAATATTTTTATCTTTTATCGAAAACTCCAGTTCAGAGTTCAAAAACCTCTCTAGCCTTGCTAGAAATTTTAGAAATAAAGTTTCGTCACGTAGGCATAATAATAATAATAATAATAATAATAATAATAATAATAATAATAATATTATTATTATTATTATTATTATTATTATTATTATTTTCAAATTCAAAACATATCTTGTAGATATTAGTCAAAAACATATACCACGGATAAGGAACCGGTAACAATAACAATTGTGGTGTGATCTATGTCACTCTAACACATCAATAATGATTGTGGACTCTGCCACTAATTCAATAACAAATCATGTGTCTGATCAGGACATATGGCTACCGACAACCCTGATAGCTGGGTATAACAATCTTTGGTATACCAAAGGCTATGAACCCTGTAGCAAATGTGTCCCGTCTCCAAAACATATACATAATATAATTTAATCCAATAACAATCGGTCCTGCGACCTAGTATATCAAAAGCAATAAGATATATAATATATAACTTTTATATCACAGTCTAAAAACAAAGTCACCGATTTCCCAAAACAATTCCATAATTCAAATATATATATATATATATATATATATATATATATTTTCAGAAACATAATCTTTATTTCGAAAAGATATTCTAAAATTCAGTCAAATACCAGTTACAGACAAACGTGTCAAAATTCCAAGTAGGGTTCATAGAACAAAATGTTCAAATCAGAATCAAAACAGAGGGAGAGGATACACACACAAATATATATCAGTTTATCAAACACAGAGTTTGAATATCCATTCAAAAACCATAATATCAAAAAACATAACATGCACTCAGCATAAAAAACATATACATATATATTCACATATATACGTAAGTTTCCAAAAACAAAGTGGTGAATATTCATTCACATAATCCAATTTATTAAATTAACCAATCCTTAAATTAGTCCAATTTACATGCTATGGTGATAGCACAACAAAAACATATAAGTAGAAGAGACACAACCTATGTGTCTGAAGCTGTCATCCACTTACCTGGATGCCGAGCTTCCAAACTCCGTAACACTGACCGCCGGTCGACGGCTGGTCACCTCAAAAATCGAACTGAGCTGAAACAACACATCAAAAACAATAATGGATCAGAAACAATGATGTATGAAATACTGATACTGTGATTGTATTAAAATGAGTGCACATGTATATGCAACTCTCAAAGTCGCTCAAAATTCAATCCGAAAGTGAATCCATCACTTTCGACTCAAAATTCAAAACCTAAGTAAAATTACAGTTTGGTCCCCGACCAATGTAAAATTACGTTTTAATCCTCAAACTTTTTAAAATTTATCAATTAGTCCTCAAATGGTCATATTAGTCCTCCAAATAGTTAAAATCTCCAAATTAGTCATCAATCTCCAAGAAATTACAAATTAGATCCCAAATATACAAAGTACCAAAATTACAATATTTGGTCTCTCAGAATTATGGATAACTCGAGTTAGTCAAAGTGATAACTCGAGTTATACACACCCCAAATAACTCGAGTTAGCCAAATTATAACTCGAGTTATACACACACCAAATTACTCGAGTTAGTCAAAATATAACTCGAGTTATATATATGCCCAGAATTTTCATAATTCGTCTAATACTGATTCAACCTATAGAAATCACTCTCAATCACCTACAATACCTCTATTCAACCTCCTAAACACAAATCTACAATTGGTTTCATCAACACAACTCAAAATCATCAAGTCTCTTCACAAATTCGTCCAAACCCTAACCCATTCAAAGAACTCATCAAATCCTTCAAGCCCAAGCTCAACTATGTTTTTCTAACCTTAATCCACCAAGATATAACAATATCTAACTTTCTTCTCCACAGATTTAAGCTTAAACGGAAACCCAAAACAAAAACTCAAAAACGTTATTCAAAGAACCAACCCAACAAAATGCAAAAAATGAAAGGAAAAAGAGTGCTAGAAGTGAAATCTTACCTCTAGGAACGTTTGGAAACCAAGGAGAGGCAATAAGCAAGCAAAAAGAACTGATTGGGAGTGAAGAGAGACGAAAATGAGGTGTGGAGGCCGAAGGAATCGGGTTTGGGGTTTATATAGACTCTTGCCCAACGACAATGTCATTTCAGCAGAATGCATGGGTAACTCGAGTTATAAATCTTCTAACTCAAGTTAACTCGAGTTATCCAAACTCTAACTCAAGTTATCCACGGGTCAATTTAGCTAAGGTAACACAAAGTGTTTTCTCAAACAGCTCATTATTCTTGGAACTTGACAACGTCAAACCTTATAAAATATCATTATTAAACATCTCCAATCATTAAATCAACACCTTAAGACATCGTTAAACATAATCAATACTCCAATTGATCAAGATTGAGTTGGGACCAACTAAACACCAAAACTTTGTCAATTCATAATCATCAAACACTTAATCATCATCTTGAGTATTCAAGATCAAATCATAATCGAACAGATTGCTACATAAACTCTAGTCCAAAACGAACGGGGTATTACATTTTTGTTCCTTGTTTTCATCTTCCCGCTCTTTTTTTTTTTGGAATGCCAAGTTACTCCTATTGGGTAATAACTAATAATTGTTAGTGTTAGATCACCACTAATGATATTTAATTCTTAATGTTGATTTTGTACATTGGATAACAATTTGTATAAACTAATTATAGATAAATAAATTATCAACAAATTGTTTGTTTAATGATAAACATGTTGATCCTAAACGAAGTCTAATTTCAAAAGAACAAGGCTTTGAATTAATATATATATATATATATATATATTGTTAAAAGGAGAAGAATTGTTAATAGTTTAATTCTTAAAAATAGTTGGTTACTCATTATAAAAAAAATATAGATAGTAAATTGGACAACTACGATAATGTAAAATGTGAGGACAAACAGTTAATACACTAATTCCTGAATGAATTATTTACTTGTTGTAAAGAAAAAATGATACTAGAAAATAGAGTGAATGATGTATAATTAAGAATCGTGTTATGCTAGATATGTGTTGGATATATAATATGCTAATAAAACAAATATACTTTTTTAATGTATTACATATTTAACAATATATAACATTAGAAAATTAAACAATTTTCTTTAGTTTTCTTATATATAATTTATGCACTCTTTATACCAATTGCTATTTAATATATCTCAAACGAATGGCATTGGAGACGTGTAGAAAGATTATTGCATATTTTTCAATCCAAAAAATTGCCTTGTTGCCTTACTTGTTTGGGCAAGTTTTTTGAAATTAGGCATAAAATCCTGTGGCAGTAACAACACCGGCAAATAACACCTACACTACAGAGCATATGTTGCAATAATACTGTCCGGCTATAATCCTGATGTTTTGTTTAGATCAAAATGTCACTCATTGAAAGAAGACCAAAAAAAAAGGTGGATATCATCTAATGTTACAATTATATACTTGTTCTCTGGATTAACAAAGAAATTACCAATATTGTTTTTTTAGCTAAGAAATTACCAATATTGTTAAATAAACAATATTGGTATTGTACCAATATTGTGTTAGTAATACTGTACTGAATGTAAACAAATTTATTTGTCAATAAAATAAAAATTTTAATTCTGAAAAAGACAACAATTTTTAGAAGGAACAAATTTGTTGATAATTTAATTTATAGAGTATCCAATGAGTTTGTAATTTATTAGTACTAGATTCAAGAAAATTATTGCCTAAACGTGGTGCATGTCCACACACATGCAACAAACCAATTAATAATAGATATGTTCTAATACAAAGCCAATATATTAGTGCATGACCCCACCCACTTATACAAATGTCATTTATTAATTATATTGGTGCATATTTTTATAACTCATGTACAAATGCAATATATAAAGTTCTTATCACACTACTTTTGATTATTCAATTCCTCTTTAGATGAGAGAAAGGAAAAAAAATAGGAGTTAAGAGGATATTTGTGAGGGCAAAACCAACAATTCTTTTTTTTTTGCCAATAAAACCAACCATTCCAAGATTTACAAAAAAGTGATTAGAATGATTCATCACTTTGATAATCATTCTTAAGAAAACCAAATTGGTGACAATGTCAGAGATAATTTCATTGACAAACAAGTAAGACTTGTAAACAAAATGTAAGAAAGGAAATGTTTGGTTTGGTCCAGATGGGTTAGGGTAGGCAGGGGCTGCACCGCCGCACACCGACCCCATCCATCTTTCTTCTCTTAATCATCACCCCAATTTCCCCTCTAAAAAGTCATTGCTTTGTTACATATTATATCACACTTCTCATGTACTTGAAAAAATAAATTTTACATTATGTGTGGTGTACATTATTATAACCCCACATTACATGCATTTTAAAATATAAATACATATATTGTTTAAAACTTTAGGAATTGAATCTGTATACATATATCGTTGTTCAATATTTAGCATTCACTTTTTTATTAAATCACTTAGTATCTAGCTAGATAACTTGTTGATATAAGACTTTAGAGTATGATAAGACTTTTACAGTAGACAATAATTCTATATATTAATGTTCGAATTTGAGGCTTCTTGTTTTGATAGTCTTAAGAAGTTTTAAGGAGAGCTACATCATGTTGCGATTAGACCACAAGTGAGTCTATCACGATATCTTACCTAAAATCTTAAAACGTTGGATTGTGCATTATTGTCACTTATATGTTTTTGCATACTTTGCAACTATATATTCTATGTAGCTTCTTTGCATTTACACTTGTATACACAACAATTTGTCCTCTAAAGTGTGAGTATATCTTCCATAATGGCTTTTAACATGCTTTTCATATAGTGGAAACTTCTCCAAATACTACAAATTTTTTCTTGGGCCTTTTTATGTATTATTGAGGAATTTTTACCCAAGAACACTTTCATCACTCTACTCATCTACATGCTAGCCCAATTTGCACCAAACAAGGGATTCACCAATCAATACAACTTTTCAACGTACTATTATCAGATCGATATTATGGTGTTATCAAGAGATCCTTCTATGACTCTACCATTTCATCTACAAGATGTTCATTGCTGATATGAGTCTATGTTCAAGCTTTAACATTAATACAGCTCTTCACCGTCTTACTACACTCATTTGAAAATATCATTGCACTATACTCGTCGTTTGTCCATGCTCAACCGAAATCATTGTCTCTAGTATTACTTGATGGACTCGGAGAGTTTCAGGGAAAATTGCATCACGCGTAAGCATAATGAAAAAACACACAAGTGAGCTTGACGTAATATCTTATTCAAAACATAAAACATTAGGTTATGGTCATTGTCACTAAAATATTTTTCATACATTCTACAACTATTTATTATATATATATATATATATATATAATTGAAGCGAGGGAATCTAACTTTTGTACCTTGCCCCTTCAAATCACTTTTGCTTTGGTGAAGGGTACACATATTGTGTGAGATGATGTTTCATTTTTGCTCAGCTATCTTTAACTCAGATCCCAATTACTAAGTTAAATTAATTAAGCACTAATCGGATATGATTGGTGTTCCCTCCTCTATCTGCTTTAATTGCTGCTTAAAAACCTCAGGTTTTTGCCTCCAGCTCACCATGGAATTAAGTGAAAGTAAGCAAGATCATAAGGTTTTTTCTTTTTTTTTTTCTCATTCAAATATTTGAATTTTCTAATCATTTTTTGCATTGAAACTTTCTCAAGGGGACATGATTAAGCTTAATTTGAATGTTGTTAAAATAAATTTAATAAAAATTAAAGGTTATATGTATATCGATGCAAGATTATGACATCATAGGTATGGAAGGAAATTTGATATATGAGTCTTTTTATTTAGGGACCAAAGTTCTTTAATATGGTCATAAACAAATAAATCAATTATAAAAAAATTAGCTTTCTTGATTGGGTTGCAAAGCTTAACGATCTTTAAATGTTTGATCAACTGTCTTTCCCTTTACTTCTTTCCAACTTTCAATTTTTGACCAAAAAGACTGTCTTGTGATCTCTTCTATTTCAAATAGCCAATTTTGATATCAAAGGTGGTTTTTCTTGGATATTTTGCAATTTGAAGGAAAACATCGCCCGAGTGTCTAAATCATTAATTTTCCTCATTATGCTATTAAAAATAACTGCAAAATAAATGTATTTTCAATTACATGATTTTTTTATTTACAAAGTCTTCTAATTTGATTTGTAATGGGATTTACATTGCATACAGTATAGAATATAAATGCAAAATTTAAATAGATAGCAGTGGAAGCACCACTGACAAATCATGTAAAAATTGATTTGCAGAAACCAGAGAACATATTTCAAAGAATATAAATATTTTTAAAATATTTATATAAATGAATATATAATTCCTTTAAAAAACAAAGCCAAATTCAGAAGCCAAAACGAATATTCTTTCGAAGTACATTTTCAGAAAATATCATTTGTAGAAAACATTTCGTTGTTATTGATCAAAATACTTAGATCATCCAAAAACGTTTGTTTTGAAATACAAAACTATTTTAAAACATCAAAAAATATCCAACAGGATTTCACAGCAAATGTTTTCACATAATTCAAATTTTAGGATTTCATATCCTTTATTAATTCTAGATTACATACTACTGTCCAGACACGTCAAAAATAATATAAGCCTATGTGTCTGAAGATGTCATTTTACTCACCTGGAAATCCAAGCTGAATGTCTCAATCTCATACCACCGAGGTCAGCTAACCTCGCTGATCAGGATACGAAGCTGAAACAATTATTACAAGACAATTATTAAACTGTGAGACTATGACAATTACAAAATGCATGAAATACAGATGCAGACTAAATCCCCCAAAACCTATTTCAATCGATGATCCAACACTGCAACCTCGAAAATCGAACATCTCGTAAAATTACCATTTAGTTTCCGAGACTTGAGAAATTACAGATTAGTCCCCAAAGTGTTCCAAAATTAACAAATAGTCCTCAGATATTTCAAAATATTCAATTCAACCCTAAACATACTCAAAATTCTATTATTGGTCCCTAAACGCAAAATTACCTAAATGGTCCTCCAAGTGGCAAATTACGCAAATGGTCTTTAAATCCGATTCCACCCACCAAAATCAATTCCAACCACCTACATTTATTAATTCCAACCTTCCAAGCATGAATCCATCACCCATTTGAATAATCTAACTCAAAATCATTACGAATTTTCACATAAAAATTCGGATTTTTATAGACTCATGAACAACAAGCCTCAAACATTCAAAATCCATAAGGATAAATGTTAACTTAAGTCTCTCCAACCTATATACATAAAAAACAAACTCAATTGTAACCACAAATTCATCAAAACCGTGCAAACCCGTCACACACACCCAAAGTCAAACCCATTTTGTCCCAAGGCTTAAATCCTCCAAACCAAGACTTAAATCATGCTCTAGCAAGTCCCTACTAACTTAATACAACATCCTCAAGCTTCTATATGCATCAAATCAACAGAAATTACAAACCCTAGAGCCCAAACCGTCCACAACAATCCTCCATCATCAAACAAGGCAATGTAACTCAAAATGGGAGAATAAACCAAACAAAAATGAAGAACTTACCTCAAGATTGAAAGGAGGGCGGATGGAGAGCAAAAAAGAGTGATTTGGGACGGATTTGGTGTAAGGAATGTCAGAGAATGGAAGTGAAGAACGAAAACGGGTGGGGTTAGGGTTTTATAGTAGAACCCAAGCAAAACGGCGACATTTTGGGCGATTTTAGCAAGACATGGTCATGTCTCTGCCCGTGTGTGCCACGAAACCAACCTAGAAGCAAAACATGACCAAAAGCCGGAAGACACGAATAGCTTTGTGGAGGACACAGACACAACTCTTCCGTCTGTGTCTTGGCCTCCAAAACACGTCCAAACCCTTCTGAAACATGGTCCAATGGCTGACCGTGGTCACGTTTGTGTACTCCTTAAACACGACTTTTCTAACCCGAAAACACTTCAATCGATCGCTTAAACGTTCCACAAGATCAATTGGTCATAATCCAACTTAACTCCATCAATTTTAATCACCCAAAACATCGATTCCATGGTTCAAACACCAAATCAAATATCAAACTTGAACATACGTACACTCAAACACCATCGAAATGGGCGAGACATTACAATTTCCATATATACAGATTTCCTAAGTCAATAATACCATATATATTAATAATTAAAATCATATTTATGAATAAGAAGACATAGTTTAGGAGAGGATAATTTAAGTAATAATTAGTTGCTCAATGATAAAACGCATAATGGTTAGGAGGGAAAAAAAAGAAAAATGTAGAGTCACATAGGTGTTTGCTAAAAAAACAAATTACATAAAATAAATAGTGTATAAAAACGAAGTAATAACATTTAAAACATAAAATAATAATTAATAATTTAATTTTTTATATATATAATTAAAAAAATATATAAATAAACTAAATATGAGTACTCTAATATTTTTTTAATGACGACAAAGAGATGTAGAGTGACAAGGGGGTGCTCTCTCTATATACATCTACCATTGTCTTAATTAGTTCTTCACCAAAATTTTCCATGAGTAAGACACAAAGAAAATTTTGTGTTTTCAATATTTGATTCTAGATCAAAGTGTTGCGCCTTTGAATTGGCGTTTCGAAGATTAAAGAATCAAAACCAAAGATTGAAGGCAACATGGCTCTGCAAAAGTAAAGACAAGTTTTCAAGCACAATGGAGAGCCATCGATACCAAGCTAGTGCGCCTTCGCCGTCCTTTCCGTCCAACCACATTAGAGATCAGAAGAGCCGTCGAGACCAAGCCATTACGCCCCACCGTCCTTTCTGTCCAACCACATTAGAGATCAAGAAGAGCTTTTGAGACCAAGCCACCGTGCCCTCCCGTCTTTCCATCCAACCGTGCTTGAAATCGAGAACAAGCTATTAAGACCCTTGTCTCTCCACCAACAAAATCAAGAAGCTCTATTCAGATCAAGCCAAGGCCTTGAAGGACTTCAACTCGATTTGAAATCAAGCTACTAAGACCCTCAAATCGCATATTTACCAAGACAAAATTAAGAGCAACTCCAATAGTTATATCCAAAATGGGTATGATTGTCATGCCACATCAATATTTCATTAAACTATCTCTTTATTAAACTCTCACCCACAATAATTATACTCATCTTTATAGATCCACATTCATCTCTCCCCTCAATTACTTTATTTAACTCAATCTACAAACACTTCTCTCCTCATTTAATTTATTTAAAATATATAATTTATGATAAATATTTTTATGTAACATATTGTTTTATAATTTTACATAAAACAAATTTGTTGGTTAAAAAAATCACTACATTTGAGGTCTATAAAAAATTCGTAAGTTAAAAAATAACTAAAATTAAAAATAAAAAAATACATTGAAAATTGGCACGACCCAAAATTGGGTCGAGACCGGCATACAAGGCGAACTGTTTAAACAAGCCCGACTCATCTCATACAAGCCTCAAAGTACAGAACTTACACCCAAAAATCATTTATTAATAAATAACCTATTGATCAAATTAAAACAATTAAATAATTAAAATTCTAAAATAAGAATAATCTTAAATAATAAAATGAAATATTATTATAATATCAAAATACAAAATAAATATTTAAAAGTAAAATTATCTAATGACTAAACGATAACAAATACAGAACCATAACCCACAGATAACCAGTGTGGAGTTTCTAACAAAACAGATAATATAGGATCC
>CAODLS014889981.1:0-18361 GCA_948243855.1 Flueggea neowawraea | reverse complement strand
GTGGGTCCTTCTATACCGTACGGGAAATTGTTAGGGAGATTATTCAGGAGAATAGAGTTCTGGGTCCTGGTAAGATGCTGCCAGATGAACAGAATTCAGAGCAGTTACTGGAGGAATACCCGTTGGGCACAATTGCTACTGAACCTCAAGCTTCATTGTCTGTATCACCAAATGGAAGTGTTATTCTTAATCAGCAACAGAGCACAATTGAAGAGCCTGATATAGTTGTTGATAAGCTTTCTGCCGAACCTGAGCAGCAGGTTCATGACAAGGGGAAAATTATTAATGGGGGTTATGTTTCTGTGAACAGCGAGCAATCTAATAAACCTGAAGTTGTAGAGGTGCTGGTTAGTGAACTGTTGGAGACTCAGAAAAATGTCGGAAAAGTGGAAGCATCAAAAGTGGCTAAAATGGCAGATGTAGTGGTAGAGACATTCCCAATACGGCCTGTTGCAAACCCAAGAAACCACTTAGATAAAAATTCAAGTGCAATAGGAAGTTCAAGTGGAATTTTGGAGGACAAGGTGCATCCAACTGCAGGAGAGGACAGCATTTCTCCAAATGGAATAAGTTCCTCGTGGAGTGGAGAACTGAAGAATCAAGAAGGTCCGCTGTTACAGAGGACCTCAGATTTGGTGGAAGAGAAAGCAGAAAAAATCCTTGCAGATCCTTTGATAGAAAGCTCAAATTCATCAGCAGCTAAAGATGGCATTCCAAATGATGTTGCCCTTGATACAGACATGAAGGTGAAGCCATCTGATAATGATGGGGACACTATAGAGAATAAGGTGTGTTCTTTTTCTTTTCATTCTTGTTCAGAGTAGGAGGGTTATTGGTCTTTATCTTGAATCTCTTTCTGGTACTTTTTGTAGGTAACAATTTTAACAATGTAATTTGGTAATTCATGCACGAGAAAACTTCAAGGATGCCTTCCTCATTTGATAGTTTTTCAAAGAATAAGTATACTTGGAAGTGACAGTGGGTGAAACTGGAAACTTATGATCTGATATATTGCAGAAATTTGTTTAGCTAGCTCACTGGAAGTACAGTTAGTTAGAGCATAACATCCTTTCTTTTTAAGATAACTCGAAGGCTTTTAAGTTACCTGTGCCGGTGGACGAAGACTTATTACACGTGGTTATTGTTGATGTATTTTTGCAGGCGGACAATCCTCCATGTGACATCCAAGCCAAACCCCCAAATGGTGCTCATGCTACCTTTATTGGCAGCAAGTCAACATCTCATGACGCGGTTGAGAAGAACCCTGAAGTCCGGTAAAGTGATAATCACCCAAACGGAAGCAACACAACTCTAAACAGAATCAATCTGTAAGTATATGCTGCAAATGCTGCTTAAAAACTTGATGCTTCATTTTCCGGTACACTAATTCATAGTCTTCTGTCTGTTTACTCTTTAGCAGTCGAGCATGGGAGGGTGAATCCAGAAATCCTTCAAGATCAGAGACAAACCCCTTTTGGGCTTTCGTTAAATCGTTAGCGGATGCATTTGTGAAATTTTGGTCCGAATGATGTATTTAGAGTGTTCTTTTTTTTTTTGTCTACAGGTTTTAGCGGAGTGGATGAGTTTTGTATCTGCCAGAGTAATGCATAAATATCAGCCAGTCGTCGTATTATATGGTATCATTGGTCTTTTATGAATCGACATCTTTATCACTAAATTCATTCAGGGTTGACATGCTAATCACTAGATTTAAACCTTGTTGATATATCGAATCCGAGTTTATTGTTATCTTCACACGCTGTTAAAAGATTACATAAACCAACTGTCATTATTCTCTGTTCAAAGTCTTTCTTTAACAGGTTATCGAATCGTTCTTGCATAGACAAAAAAATTTATATTGGCAATCCCAAGGCCTTCACAAGAAATCATATTTTAAGCAGAGCTGACATTAACAATGTCGGAATTACAACCATTTTAGATCATTATTTGTTTATCACTGTTTGCTCTATTTTATTCATCTATACGTCTGCCACAACGAAACAACGGTAAAAACAAGGAAAAAAAACCCATAAATCTAATATCATCATAGTGGGAGGAAATTAATTAGATGGTTTTATAGCAAATATTTATATGTTATCAAGAGTATTGATCTTAACTATACATTGATGAGCATTACGAAATTACAAGCTCATTGATAAAATTACGAAGTAACAAGAACTAATATATTATTCCAATAACTAATTGGCGGACGCCACAAGATTTATTTACATGGACAATGGTGGCAAACCGACCTTGTTGAGGATGGACTAGAAAAACATGCTTCGACTTGCTCGGAATTCACAAGCTCGAAAAACTGCAATTCCAAGGATTTGTTGTGCATGATTGTGAAGTCATGATCCTTGCCTTCTTCGGTGCTGGCGGACATACTGACATGTTAGGAATTTTGTGTCCGGCGGATGTCGGTGTTCTACAATCTTCATCATCATCAACGTCAATGCACTTTTCTTGTTCATTACTGTGAATCTTGAGGGTGTTCATTAATTGGTCTTGAAGGTTGTTGAGATCTCTCGACATGTTTGATGTTGTTCTAAAAAAACGTTGTTTTTTCGTATGAAATTGGAGATTATACGACATATTTGATGAGATTTACATTTTTATAATTCAGATAAGATGGTTTAGTTACATTAAATTTCTATTAAATGTAGATTGGTCGTTGCAGAGACAATTTTCTTGCAAATTATATGACATAAAAGTACCCTGGCTTTTCATATTTATCGTTGAGTTAATCACTTCAAGATAAAATTTAGTGATATTTATAATTAAGAATAAAAACGAAATTACTGTTTTAATTCCAATCAGAATTGGGTTGGTAAGGACTAATGCATTTTGTTGGTGATGACAAAATTTTGCAACTAAATAGACCTAATACCTGCCTTGATTACCCCAACGCCAACTTGTGAATTGTGATGTGAAAATCAACTTGATTTATCAATACAAAATGAATATTCCAAAAGGAAAAAAATATATATATAAATGATAGAGTTGGTCATATTTAAAATAGAAGGGATCAGTGAATAATAAATTGATATATTAGATAATTATAACAATCAAAACATATATAAATATATAGATGTGGGAAAAAAAATTTTAGATATTTTTATCTCTCTTATTTATTCATAAATACTTGTAAGTCTTTTGTTTTATAAATATTTGATAATCATTCATCAATAAAAGATTAAGTAGAAAAGAAAAATAAGAATTCATACCTTGCTCTACCAGTGGTTTCGAAGTATCCTTGTAGGAGTGAATATACTACCAATTAATTAATTATCAATATAATTAACCGTGTAACAATCAATTAATTTATAATTATCATTTGGTAATTAATATACTACCAATTTGATTTTTTGCGTGTAGGTTTCAATTGACCCGTGTCAATTTACAATTATATTAAATACTTATAAATTAATTATGGTGCTAAATTTAGGGAAAAACTCAAAAATATTTCCAGAAATAATTTAAATTTCAAAAAGGTAGCAACATCAAAATATATACAGAAATGCTAGCTTATTTAATGCAATTACAGAAATGCAAAAATTTGACGTTACAACCTTTTGACCGCGTGTCAAAAATTTGATCATGTGTTGACCACACTTCAGAAAAATTTTCCCACATGATAGAAAATAAATACAAAACGTGAACAAAATGTACTCAGATTCCCATATACAAAATGAGTACAAAACAATAACAAATTGTTCTCAATTTTACACATATAAAAATGAGTGCAAAGGAGAACAAAATGAATATAAACGAATGCAAAATGTACTCAGAAATTCATATACAAAAGTATAAAATGAGAACAAATTATTCACAGTTTTGCGCATACAAAAATGAGTGCAAACGAGAACAAACTAAATATAAATGAGTATAAAATGAGAACTGTATACATAATTCTAGATACAAATAAAAAGGTTAAAAAATTATTTTTAATTTGTTATGTTATTAGGGACAGCAACACAATTTTTGTGAATAACCATCTCCTACTCTCTTTCATGGGCGTCATTCCTCGTTCTGGCTCGCTTAGTGTCGACATGAATCGAGGACGAAGAGGAGGCAGTAACGACGCTTGTGTGTAGTCGACATGAATCTAGGATGACGACGACGAGGCGGATCCTCTAGGCGACATGAGGCGTGAGGAGGAGATGAAAGGGAAGAGAAGTCGACAGGGAGAAACCCTAGCCACTGCCCTTGTGGCGCGCTGTTCCTCTCTCCCTTTCAGTGTCGACACAAATTGAGGATAAAGAAGAGGCAGTAACGACACTTGTGTGTGGTCGACATGACCCGAGGATGATGAGGAAGATCCTTTAGGCGACGCGAGGAGGAGATGAAAAGGGAAAAGAAGCTGACAGGGAGGTGGAGATAGAAGAGAGAGAGGCAGGAGGAGAAGGAGAAGGTGAATGAGAGGGGAGAAAGAAGGAGAGGAGGTGAGAGATGAGAGAGAGGAGAAGAGGAGAGAAAATGAAAAAAAAAAAAAGAAACAAAGAGAGAGAGTATAAATATTTAGCATTACTTACATTATAATTGAAATTGTTTTATTTTTGAAAATATAATTACCTCACTATTAACATTAAAATTAATAATTTAAAAGTAGACGAGAAGGGTAATTTCCTCCTAAATTTATGTCTTGTTAAATATTTATAAGATAATATAACATAGTAATATTTTTATATGTAGTATATTAAAAAGTATATTCAACTTATAAAAAAAATTAAGCATATTCGATTATGTTTTTTACTACATAATTTCATTTTTTTCCTTATTTTCTATGACAAAAATTGATTATTAAATTTAAAGATATATATATATATTAAAAATAATTAAGTTATAAATAAAAAAAATTCAATAGTATGTAACGCATATACACAGAAGGTTAGTAAAAAATAAAAAGAATAATCACTTAAAAAATATTCATTTTACGAGGTCACTATAGGACTTTCATACAAGCAGAGGAAACACTGAACCATGAATGTTTCTTCTTTAAGGTCTACAATTAAATATCGACTTTAATTCTGAGTAAATACTTGTTACAACTTGCCAATTCCAACTTCAATTTCTTTTTTTAAAATAAATCTTTCTTTGATTACTAGGACTAATTTAGTGCTTTTTGTGGTTAATATTTTAAAATTTACTAAAATTAAATTAGGATACGTAGTATTCGATAATATTGAAAATCATTATTAAAATAAAATAAAAAAATAAAAGATTTGAGCTACGAATTAATTGACAGACAAATTACGGCTATGCTTAATTGAGAAAATTATTTTCTATTTTTTATTTTATTTCTATTTTCTAAAAATTGAAAACATTTAAAAAATATATTTGTTAATCAATTTTTTTAACAATTTTTTTTTTCTATTTTTATTTTCTAATTTTTTAAGAAAATTTTCTTAACTAAACACCCCCTAAGGTTCTTTCTTTTTCTTTTTTATTTTTCTGTCGCAACCAATGTCGAATAAGATCTCTTAATAATACTTTGAGTCTGACAAAGCAAAACCTATTTAGGTTAGAAATTTCCTCTTGAACAAGAAACAAGCCAAGTGATGGTGGAATCCAACTTCTACACAATCTGGACAAATAATTTTTGATGATCAGTAGTGGCTCAATTCGTTTGAGGATTCCAAACGAGGCATCTTCATTATTCTTTTCGTGATTTATCAAAACATGCATCTCTGTTTATTCACTAAAATCCTTACCCAATATGGATTTTCGATGGAAACAGAGATTTGTGTTTAGTCACGTTTACCCTTTTCAGTTTTCACATTGTACCCAAATCTGTATTTTTTTAACCGATAAAAGGAGAGACGGAGGTGACTGGTAGATGGTATACTCTTGCTGAACGTGATCATGCAGGTTTTTAAACCCGAAGGCATCCTCCCTATTACGGAATATTCCCAAATCTGTATTTGAGGCTAGGAACTTTCCTACGTTAAATTCTTGAATTTATGTTGTGTTTTTTCAAAGTATATATTTACAAAAAGTAGGCTATTATTTTTGTAATGAGAGTATTGACGATTTTTATTCTAATAAGTGTTTAATCTTTTTGTGAGGTTCGAACTTTGTTTTCAATATTAAAAGTGGAATATTTAAAATATTCTTAACTCTCATTCTATGGGGTACATGGTATAATCAGTCCAGCAACTAAATGAACTAACTTAGACTACCTCCTAAAACGAAATTCTGATCGTTGGATTTATGTATGAAATGTAAATCGTTTGTTGTGAATGTATAAGACTGGTATATATAAAAGTTTTTGTGTTGATGATTTAGTATTATAAATGAATTCATATTACTAAATATTCGAAAGTGAAATTAAACATAGTACTAAGCTTTTTATGATACAAAATTATGAGATTTTTACTACTATAAATTCCTTAAGAATACTAAAATATATATATACTAGCACAACACTCGTGCGATACGGTAGAAATTTTAAGAGACTAAATTATATTATCAATTGAAATAAAAATATTTTTAGCAGTTTAATGCTTTTTTTTCTTATTGAGAATATAGATTTTGAAAGATTTTTTCTCATCCAACTTTTTTTTTGTAGAATTGTATGAATTGCATTTTTTTGTTATAAACGAGAGTCTCTCACTTAGCTCTATTTTTTTACTATCACCACATGCATTTGATCATAAAAAAATAGGTTAAAGTATATTAGGACATATGTAATACCCCGTTTGTTTCCAAACTAGCCTCTGTAGCATTCCGACAAGCCCCGATTGGTTTCATTTGGATTATGATCCCAATCTTTGATGTTTGAGGTATTGATAATGTGTTTGAGGATGTTAATTGATGTTAATCATGCTAGATTAAATGATGTTAAGTATCGGGAATGGTTTGGAGCAAGATCGGAAACCAAGGAGTCAAGAAATGCAAGTTTGGCAAGTCTCACGTACGTAAGCTGCAATTTGGACTCACGTACGTGAGATTAAGTGTAACGTACGTTAGATGGAGATTTGTATGATTCACATACGTGTGTTGTTGGTGACAAATATGTGAGGTCGGATTTTGAGCTTTAGAACACGATTTTTGACCCTGTTAACATACGTTACTTTGATTCTAACATACGTGATGTCCTCCTAACGTACTTTAACATTTGATTCACGAACGTGAACCTTCATTTTCTATATATATCCGAACCCCAACTATTTCGTCCGTCATTCGCATTTTTTACTTTCTCTCACCTTCAGATCAATTCTCTCGCTTCCTCATTACTTGTCTAATGTTCCTAACCATCTTTGGAGGTAAGATTATCATTCTTTTCTTGTTTTTGATTCCTCTTTCATGCTTTTGATTCATGATTTTGTATTTGGACGAGTTGAACTAGGGTTTCAAGGCAGTATCGATGCTTGTGCGTTGTCGACATGAATCGAGGATGACGACAACAAGGCGGATCCTTTAGGCGACATGAGGTGTGAGGAGGAGATGAAAGGGAAGAGAAGCCAATAGGGAGAAACCCTAGCCACTACCCTTGCGACGTTGTTCCTCTCTCCCTTTCAGTGTCGACACGAATCGAGGACAAAGAAGAGGCAGTAACGACACTTGTGTGTGGTCGACATCAACCGAGGACGATGAGGAAGATCCTCTAGGCAACGCAAGGAGGAGATGAAAAGGGAAAAGAAGTCGACAGGGAGGCGGAGATAGAAGAGAGAGAGGCAAGAGGAGAAGGAGAAAGTAAATGAGGGGGAAGAAAGAAGGAGAGGAGGTGAGGTGACAGATGAGAGAGAGGAGAAGAGGAGAGAAAATGAAAAAAAGAAGAAGAAGAGAAGAAACAAAGAGAGAGAGTATAAATATTTAGCATTACTTACATTATAATTGAAATTGTTTTATTTTTGAAAATATAATTACCTCTCTATTAACATTAAAATTAATAATTTTAAAGTAGACAAGAAGGGTAATTTCCTCCTAAATTTATTTCTTGTTAAATATTAATAAGATAATATAACGTAGTAATATTTTTATATGTAGTATATTAAAAAGTATATTTGACTTATAAAAAATTAAGCATATTCAATTATATTTTTTATTATATAATTTCATTTTTTTCTCCTTATTTTCTAGGACAAAAATTAATTATTAAATTTAAATGTATATATTTATATTAAAAATTATTAAATTATAAATAAAAAAAAAATCAATAACGTTCAACATACGTACACAGAAAGCTAATAAAAAATAAAAAGAACAATCACTTAAAAATATTCATTTTACGAGGTCACTATAGGACTTTCATACAAGCAGAGGAAGCACCGAACCATGAATGTTTCTTCTTTAAGGTCTACTATTAAATATCGACTTTAATTTTGAGTAAATACTTGTTACAACTTGCCAATTCCAACTTCAATTTCTTTTTTTAAAATAAATCTTTCGTTGATTACTTGGACTAATTTAGTGCTTTTTGTTGGTTAATATTTTAAAATTTACTAAAATTAATTTAGGATACTTAGTACTCGTCAATATTGAAAATCAATATTAAAATAAAATAAAAAAATCAAAGATTTGAGCTACAAATTAATTGACCGACAAATTACGGCTATGTTTAGTTGAGAAAATTATTTTCTATTTTTTATTTTATTTCTATTTTCTAAAAATTGAAAACATTTAGAAAATATGTTTGTTAATCAATTTTTTTAACAATTTTTTTTATTTTTTTATTTCTGTTTTCTAATTTTTAAAAAAAAATTCTTAACTAAACACCCCCTAATGTTCTTTCTTTTTCTTTTTTCTTTTTCTGTCGCAACCAATCTCGAATAAGATCTCTTAATAATACTTTGAGTCTGACAAAGCAAAACCTATTTTGGTTAGAAATTTCCTCTTGAACAAGAAACAAGCCAAGTGATGGTGGAATCCAACTTCTACACAATCTGGACAAAGAACTTTTGATGATCAGTAGTGGCTCAATTCGTTTGAGGATTCCAAAGGAGGCATCTTCATTATTCTTTTCTTGATTTATCAAAACATGCATCTCCGTTTATTCACTAAAATCCTTACCCAACATGGATTTTCGATGGAAACAGAGATTTGTGTTTAGTCACGTTTACCCTTTTCAGTTTTCACATTGTACCCAAATCTGTATTTTTTTTATCGATAAAAGGGGAGGCGGGGTGACCGGTAGGTGGTATACTCCTGCTGGATGTAACCATGCAAACTTTTAAACCCGAAAACATCCTTCCCGCTACGGAATGTTCCCAAATCTATATTTGAGGCTAGGAACTTTCCTACGTTAAATTCTTGAATTTATGTTGTTTTTTGTCAAAGTATATATTTACAAAAAGTAGGCTATTATTTTTGTAATGAGAGTATTGACAATTTTTATTCTAATAAGTGTTTAATCTTTTTGTGAGGTTCGAACTTTGTTTTCAATATTAAAAGTGGAATATTTAAAATATTCTTAACTCTCATTCTATGGGGTACATGGTATAATCAGTCTAGCAACTAAGTGAACTAACTTAGACTACCTCCTAAAAAGAAATTCTGATCGTTGGATTTATGTATGAAATGTAAATCGTTTGTTGTGAATGTATAAGGCTGGTATATATAATAGTTTTTGTGTTGATGATTTAGTATCATAAATGAATTCATATTACTAAATATTCGAAAGTGAAATTAAACATAGTACTAAGCTTTTTATGATACAAAATTATGAGATTTTTACTACTATAAATTCCTTAAGAACACTAATATATATATATACTAGCACAACACTCGCGCGATACGGTGGAAATTTTAAGCGACTAAATTATATTATCAATTGAAATAAAAATATTTTTGGCAGTTTAATGCGTTTTTCTTATTGAGAATATAGATTTTGAAAGATTTTTTCTCATTCAACTTTTTTTTTGTAGAATTGTATGAATTGCATTTCTTGTCATAAATGAGAGTCTCTCACTCAACTATATTTTTGACTACCACTACATGCATTTGATCATGAAAAAATAGGTTAAAGTAGATTAGGACATATGTAATACCCTGTTCATTTCCAAACTAGCTTTTGTAGCATTCCGACAAGCCCTGATTGGTTTCGTTTGGATTACGATCCCAATCTTTGATGTTAGAGGTATTGATCATGTGTTTGAGGATGTTAATTGATGTTAATCATGCAATGTTGAATGATGTTAAGTATCAGGAATGTTTTGGAGCAAGCTCGGAAACTAAAGAGTCAAGAAATGTAAGTTTGGCAAGTCTCACGTACGTGAACTGCAATTTGACTCACGTACGTGAGATTAATTGTCATGTATGATTCACGTACGTGTGTTGTTGGTGACATGTATGTGAGGTCGGGTTTTGAGCTTCAGAACACGCTTTTTGACCCCGTTAACGTACGTGACTTTTCTCCTAACGTACTTTAACCTTTGATTCACGAATGTGAGCCTTCATTTTCTATATATATCCAAACCCCAACTATTTCATCCGTCATTTGCATTTTTCACTCTCTCTCACCTTTAGATCGATTCTCTCACTTCCTCATTGCTTACGTAATGTTCTAATCATATTTGGAGGTAAGATTGTCATTCTTTTCTTGTTTTTTATTCCTCTTTCATGCTTTTGTTCATGGTTTTGTATTTGGACGAGTTGAACTAGGGTTTCAATTCTTGGATGTTTTGTGATGTTCTGATGTTAGAGGATGCTTGTATGGGTTAGATATGACTTATATAAACTTATTCCAAGCCTTGAATGACGAGATTTGATGAGTTATTGTGTGGGCTAGGGTTAGATTCGGTTTTAGCCAAACTGATGTTGATTTTGAGTTGCTTTGGAGAAACCAATTATAGATTTGAGTTCATGAGGTTGTTTAGAGCCAATGTGGATGTTTGAACCTCTAAAAGTGACATAAATTGCACCTCTAATCCCTTATATTTAACTCAATTAGATTTCGGAAATATCTCAAAAATGTACTTATTGCGTAACTCGTGAAACATGCAAAAATGTTGAATTGGCATAAGTTGAGCTAATTGGACTAATATTTATTAGTTTATGAATCGATGGAGCATTAAATATAGAAAAAGATAATTTTAGATTTAGTCAATTTTTTAGTTCAACTGACAAAGGGAGGGGTGAGCCAAGGGTGTATGGCAGCTCACTTACTCTCCGGCGTCGGATTACATATATAGAGAGAGAATGAGAGAGAAGGAGACTTACATTAAATTCTTACCATATTTTTTTCTAAATTTAGTGGCCCATAATTGTCATTTACAGCTCATAATTATCTCCAATGAATAACCATTTAGATAAAAAAATGAATGATGAGAGTTTAGTATAAGTTAAATTTTCCTCGACCAAGTATCTTGCAATTCTTTTTTAACTACTACCGTCCATCGATAGTACCACCAAAGCGGCTGTCGTCTTCCATCTTGTTGTCGCTGCCTTCCATTTCATCAACTCCCTTTACATTTTCCAGCTTTGCCACTGATTCAACTCAAATAAATTAACAAACGAAACTCAAAAGTGTATCAATACACACGAAAAACATGGATTTGTCAAAAATATTTTGGTGAAAATTTAACAGGCTTTGAGTTTTTAGATAAATCAATTTAATTATTTTCATTAGAAATCAAATTATTGACTCTTTAGTATTAATGACGCTGACTTTGAATCAAGAACATTATTTTGATATGTCATGGTCATGCCATGTTTCACAACGACCTAGTGAACAACCGAGGAATTCCGCTAACAAAAATGTCAAAACATTGGGTCGTAACTCATAAACCATATAGAATATAATCAAATTATTCTTTAGAATGCAAGGCTTATTGAGAACTCTTATTAAAAGGATTAATATAATGAACAAAAAAGGAATAAAAGGTTAAAATATAGAGATGAAACTTGACAGAGGGAATAAAGGGGAAGTTTAAGAAGGTAAGATTTGGAATGTTGTTGTCTGGTTGAAAGTGTTGTGGACAATGTCTGCGCACTAGGTCCATTTACTAAGGTATTGTTCGCTCTGGGCTTATGGACTCTCACGATTTTGTCCTTGAAAAAGCGCTCAGTGATTTGAAGGAGGAAAGTGCTTATAAGCGACTATTGATCTCGACTCTTAGACAATATAAGAGTATGACACTACACTACAATAATTTATTGCCTAAAAAAATGAACAACAATAAAAAAAAACTTAAACAATCGGCTTCACTATGTGAAAGCATTTACTATGTGAACAACAATAAAGCTTTTACTATGTGAAAGCTTCCAAATTAGACATCAGCACATTTCTCAATACTGTCCACTGGAGGAGCTATACGAGGACAAATAGGAAATGAAATTCTTTTATATATATATATATATATATATATAGTGATAGACACAGACAAAATTTAACTCGGGGGCATCATTGATATATAATTAACGTTGGAGAGTTGGGGCAGGATCACGGGACCCCGTGACCCTGCTTCGTTCGTCCCTATATATATGTGTGTGTTTTAGATGCTATTATGTTTTTTACACTATTTATTCTTTGTGATCATTTCACACAAACATCTATGTGACTCACTTTTTCTTTCTTAAATTATGCTCTCCTAAATTTTTCTTTTTATTCATATATTTTATTTTAAATTTATTAATATATATAGTATTATTGATTCAAAAAATATGTATACGGTATTATATTTTTAATAATGCTAATATGACATTTAAAACATATAATAAAATAAGAAATCAATTTTTACAATGACAATTAAATTTATTATCAGTTCAATTTTTCTAATATTTATGGTAAAATTATTTTATTGTTATTAAATAATTATTATTTAAAATAAATATCATTTTTGCTAACTATAATTATTATAAAACCATTTAAATTCAGCTCCTCCTCACATTAAATCATAGTTTCGTTACTGATAGCGTCCCACCTATTCAATCTGGATGTCTTAATTCACAAACATGTCAAACCTTAATTAACCAATTTAATTATTTTTTTATTGATTTAAATAAAAATAAAATAAACTAATCTTTCAATATACAAATAATTTACTTTTCTAGTTGAGTCATATCTATCATAAGGGTTTCACGAGGCACCATAGAGCATGTGAAAGTTGAAACTTTATGTAGATTATTGGTTTAAAGTTTTAGGTTCCAATGATAATCTAACGTCAAATCCTAATCTTTAGAAAATGGACAAGTAATGGATCTTTTTGTAAGAGTTGGGATTAGTGGTGAAGCTGAAAACCAAGCAATGTGGGGCTGAAGAGACACGTCACGTGGAAAGATTCATTACATCATGGGGTTTGGAATTTGGTAATCCCAATCTAACTTCCCTTTCTTCTTTTTTAATTTAAGTTTTTTTTAATTAATAATATGCTTGTTGAGGGACATCATGGTAGATAGGTGTATTCAACACACTAACATGGTATCCTATGCAGTGCAACATAGACCTTCGATGTTGTAGGCTTATCACATTTGCATTCCAACCCTTTGTACTACTTTCTTTCTATTTGCAGCCACCTCAACTTTATTATGTGCGTTTATACCCCTTAACCCAATGGGTTTATTTGAGAGAGAAGCATATTCTGTAGATAGCATATACCATTAAGTAGAAGTTCGTAGAAAAACAAACTATGTTGGTCACTATTCATCTTGCAAAATAAGCCCAATGATTCTCAAACTGCTAAGTTAATGGCATATTCATGAAAATTGATCAGTGTAATTTACTAATATCTCTTTTTCTTCTAGTAAATTTACCGAATAAGATGAGATTTACTAATATAATCACTAATAATTATGTGTTTGACACATTTCCATTAATTTAATGTATAAAATTAGAAAAACATTGTCACATCATCATCGTAATTACTTTTTTGTTAACTTCAAGTTAAATCAAGGATTAGAGGTGTTGTCGGCTCGCAAACCATTGGTTTCGGTTCTTAGAATAAGGGAGCCAGAACCAAACCGCCCATGGGCGGTTCTGAGCGGTTCGGTTTCAATTTTGACCGGTTTGGTCTGCGGTTATGGTTTCGATTTGATCCGGTCAAATATTTTTTTTTATTTAGAAAGATTGAACCTTTGGTTGAAAATGTTGGTTTAAGAGGGTCAAAACCACTAATTTTGGTTAAAACTGTTGGTTTTTAAAGGTTGTACCGCCGATTAACTAACAAGTTGAACTGTCGGTTAATCAACGGGTTGAACCCGCGATTCAACCGGACGGTTCGAAACAGTTTGGAACCGATGGTTCGGCGGTTTTCAGAGAGTGAAACAGAAACTTAAACTGTAACCCTCCAGTTTTGGTTGACTGGTTTCGATTTCGATTCGATTATGGTTTTGACCGGTCCAATTCCAAGTCGATTTGCCAGTTTCAGTTTCATTTTTACACCTCTATTAGGGATAGGAAGAATAGCAAAAAAATAGATTTAGGCGGGCGTAAATGCACTTTTTTGAAGTTAAGCTGTTAAGGAGCCTGCGAACATAAAAAGAAATAATTTGAGGATTGTGTAATGTAGAAAGCGTTTTATTTTATTCTTTATCTTTATATTTTTTTTAATGGAGAGTAGAAAGCGCTTATCAATCTTAAAAAATATGGTCATAACACTTGACAAAAATATATTATTGATGATAAATAGGCCTAAACTCATTTTTTTGACTAATTTAATTTCAAACATGATCAATTCTAAGTAACCAGACCAATTTTATTTGGTTGATACTGATGGTCGGTATAGTCAAAATGGCATAGAGATCAAATTATTATATACACCAAATTTATACACTAACATCTAATAGTACAAAATTTAATATATAAATTTAAGGAATATAATTACTTGATCTAACTCAATCCACCTAGTTTGTGGACAGACTACACCAACTCCCCAAATTTTGACACACTTCCACATTGCTATTAATGCAAGATGATTTCATAAATGCATTTAATAGAGGGATGTGAACAAATCGGTGAATGGAAATTAAATTATCAGTTTAAATTAAATTGAAAGCCATAAAAGAACATGTTTTCCGTATGGGTAGGGTTTGTTTTGTCCTTAAACCATTCTAAAATGATACTTAAGTGATAAAATATGATCATTGTCATTCAAAAATGGTAAATGATAACAATTGGAGCGAGTCGGTGGTTAGATGGAACATTCTTATAACAATTTAAGAGGAATTAGATATTCTTATTGATATACTATAGAGTTGTTGATCGTAATAAATAAAAATTTAAACACAATTCATTATGGTAAGATTTTTTTTAAGCCACACTGCTCTTTTTATTTTTTCTATTCAAAATCTATTATTTATTGTATTTTATCCACTATTTCTTAAAATTTATATTTCCAAGACAAGCTTTTTTTGTTGAATGATATCACTTAGCAATTGAAATTTAAAAGCATTTATTTGTAAGATAAGAGTTACCCTTTTTTTTTTCAATGGATTATCAATAAAGTTGTAAATGAATTTCATCAAGTCGTATTTCTGCCTTGACTCTTGAATATGAGACATATAGTCTCTTATTTTAAACTCAAAGAATTAGTGACTTTAATTATTACTCAAAAATTAAAATTTCTTTAATTTGGATAATCTTAAATAAACAATTTCAGAATTTAAACTACACATGTTAGTTTTTATTATTGAAGGTATCCAATCAAGAATAACCAATAATTAATTAACAAATAATTAAACAAATAATTGAGAACCTAATTCGACACATGCAAATAAAAAATTCGATTGGATAGACAAAAAATAACTTGTTGCTAGTTGCCATGAACCAGAACAAGAACGTGTTATGCATCTGCAACTTAAGAGTCACTCAAACGATCTCTCATAGGAAAGACAAAGTATGCGACAAATAACAACATGTTCACCATCTTGCCACTCAAAGCCGATGGTACACTCCATAAAGAGAAGAGAGATTTTACGGTTTTCTGTAAACACACTTATGAATTAAGATTTTGATATAGTCTTATATACTAATTAGGAGTTGGGTTTTTCTAAATCAAATAAGACTTCATCTCCAAACCCAAATAAAAATTAATTAACTAAAACTCATTTAGTAATCAACTCAATTGGTATTCATTTCAATTTGGGTTCGGTCTCTACCCATAATTCGGCATAAGCGACCCCATTTTATAATAATTATTTTCTTTTAGTGTAATTTTTATTCTCAGTTCACATAAATTAAAATAAAATAAAATCAGATATAATTACAAAGTGAAAATGAAAAGGTGTCATCTCTTTAAAGAATCGTTTGTGAACATTTTATTATTTATTTCAAGTTGCAATTCTTCCGTTCCGTGAATTTCCTCCATGTCTTACCACGCAATACGCACCGCATTGTCAATTGACACGTCAGCAGTGGTGAGAGCACTTTTTTGGGTTGCAAAGGTAATACATCACTCGGATGTTTCCACGTGTTTCCATCGACAAGAGATGACACGTGGCACTGTCCATGTATCCTACAAACTCATTTAATCACCAAGTTTTACAAGATACTACTTAGAGACTCGGACGATAAAACGAGTTTTTTTAGCAACTAATTGGCGAAAAAATCGGAATAAGATTGTTAATCAAGAGCTCTAAGCAAGTATAGAGGATGACCTTATGTACGTGGAGGAAGTTTTCGCTTTTTAACAATATTTATTTGATTTATTAATAAAATATTAAATTAGCGTGTTGAATGAAAATGTGGGTTCAAATTTCAGATTAAATTAAAGTAATAAATTAAACTAATAATATTATTTTAAAGAGGATGATAAGGATTAGTAATGACAAGTGTATTTTCATAATCAAACCTCTATTCATTAGCAATGACCAACTAAATATTTTAAATAATAATATCCAAGTGAAACAATCAAAATAATTAAACTTGAATATGTCCAAACTAACTAATAATAGTCCAAATTGCTTATCCAACACTAATCTGTTTCAATAATGTGATTCATGATAAAATACAACTCGACTAAAAGCAAAATATTAATATATTTATTTTAAATAAATGAGATTGTAGAAATAAAATGATATAAAATAGATTAATTATATTTTCAAAAAGTAACAATTAATTATATTTTAAAAAATTAAGGAGAGTAATAAGGAGAGCATTTAATTTATAATTATAATATACCCAAGTTAGTTAGTAATTATCAAATCATCCTAATTTCATTACATCAAATGTTAGTGTGTTCGTTACATCAATAAAAAATGTCGAATATAATTTCATTTCCCCATTGAAATAAAATTTAAAAAAATCATTTCTATTCGCCTCAAATTCTGGCGCATCGTACTGGTCTTGCTAGTTTAATTTATAATTATAATAAATCCAAGTTAGTTAGTAATTATCAAATCATCCCAAATCAACCCCGAATCGGGAGTTTTAGAGATTTGGAGCTCATAGCTCACAAGTAAAACAATATTAGCGAGCTTAAAGCTGATGAGCTAATCAAGCTTTGTGTTGACAGCCTTGAATTAATTAACATATTTAATATCAATTAATTAGAGGAAAATAAATGAAAAATTACTAATTATAGTATAATAGATTAAAAAAATGAACAAAGCAGGCCAGAAATTCCAAAAAGGGTCATGCCATAGATCTATAAGCTGGCATTGCCAAGTGGAAAATGTTAGCTAGCTAGAAAGCTCTAACAAACAACCACCAAATCCAGATCAGCAAAAACCAACAAATCTTGTATACTTAGAAAGTTGGTCTACCAAAAGGTTTTAAATTCTCTTTTAAATATTCACATTTATATGGTAGTAAAGTATAGCTTAATTATAACTAATAAAGCAAAGGTTGGATTTCGGCAACTAAACTAAAATATTTATATATTCACAACTTGATGAAGAATAATAATGTATTATTTAATGAAGATTATTTATTTTTATAATTATTTAATTTTGAATGTAATTCAAAATTATTTGGTTAATATTATTAAAATTTATCATTTAGACAAAAATATATTATTCTAGCAATATTTTTATTTCTAATAGAATTTAGATCTTAATTAGGATCAAGATTTTTAATTTTATTGGGATATATTTTTTTTAAAAAAATTCTATATATAAAATCTTTTGATAGACATTGATAAATAAAGGATATAAATTTGAGAATTCTTCGGGTTTTGACAAGTTTATCTAATATAAATACATATAATTCTACATCACAAATTCAATCTTCACTTCCGTTTTCAAAATCTTCCTTCTTTTTTAACTTCCAAGTCATTTTCCTTACAAAGAATAAAAGAATATTTTGTTGCCTCGATTTTAGCAACAAGTAAAGAAAGAACATGAACGGTTGAAAAACTCGAATAACACCTGTGAACACAAACAAAGTGAGGTCGGGTTGCTCCCCGAGGGAATCTCCGACGCTCAAGTCAGTAAAGAATTTAACAAAAGTTATAAAAATTGAGTAAAAAAACCTCCCCTTTGC
>CAODLS014888603.1:0-10416 GCA_948243855.1 Flueggea neowawraea | reverse complement strand
TATGTCTTGCACAGCCGTGAAGGTGTTTGGACCGACGGCGCATCCTAAATCAGCTATACGAATTGAGCTTGAAGTAGATAATAGAGATTTCACATCTAGCTTCTCCATAAGTGCCTCTTCTATCACATTCTTTGTAACATTTACAGCCATTCTCTGCCATATTAACACAAATTAAAGTATGTGGTACTTTTTTTTGGCAGCACAGTATGTAGTGCTTATAGCAAAGCAATCTTAGTAATGGTTAAATTACTATTTATTACTTTTTACCTAATGTGATCATACTTTAGTTATTTATTTGATATTTGATATTCAATTAGTTATAAATACAAAAATAATGGTTAAAAATAGAAAATAGTACCTTATCTCGTTAATATTGTGAATTTACTATAATTAAAACTACAAACTACAAAAAAATAACTATTTCAATTGTTTAAATAAGTTTTTCTTATTTGTAATCTCATGGTTTTTTCCAAGTTGTTCTCTAGAACACTATTTATATTCTAAATGAATAAAACATTAAGGAAATTTAATTATAAAAAAAAAATAGATTTGGAAGTAAAAACCTGGAAAAAGGAGTGTTTGAAGTAGCTATTGTTGCCTAATCCACCAATCACCCGGATGGAGCCGTTGTCGTCATTCTTTAATTTTGGTTCGCCCGATAGTGTTGTCGCCATTTCTAATGGTTTCAGCCATTTGAGCTTTTTTTGTGGAGAGCCCTTTGCGAATGTTCCATTTTTATAGAACAGGAACGGAAACATATGTAATGAAGGGAAGAGAAAGAGACCTAAATTTCGTTTGTTTTGTCGTACTTGTATTAAATTATTAGAATTGCATTGGAGTAAAATAGAGAGCATAATTTAATTAGTAGGTGCGACAGCCTCATCATCTATGAGTGACTAATATATTTTTTTGAATTGCATGTTCAGTAACGGAAACACACTGAGACTTCTTGATTATAATTATAAAAACAGTCATTGATTAAGTAACTACTGCATAAATGGGAGTCATTTGCTTTCAAATTTTTCTAGGGTGGTCCAAACCCTAAGTATTTGGTGTTTGATTCCCCACTTATACATTTCCCAAAAAAGTAAAGATAATTTTGTTTTTGAAAATTTTCAGGAAGGTACTGAGGTTTGTTTTGAAAAGTACTATGTTATTCATGTTCTAGGGAAGTTTAGTTAAAAACGAAATGCAATAATTTGATTTGTTTCCTTAACATCAACATATGACATTTTATGATGGAAACCTAGAAGCACAAGTATAGTTTTAAACGTTCTAGACAAATGAATTTGCAATACCGATACAAGTTTTTATATGATGCTAATATATTAATAAAATATTTACGCCATAATTTTTCAATTGTGGCAATTAAGGAGGAAATAAAATTGAACCCAAGGAAGAAAATAAATTGCAGCAGAATTGGAGGGTTGATCCTCCAAGAAAAGGGACAAAATGCAATAGAAAGAAATGCTTGTGAGCAAACCAAATCATTGTAGATTAAAATAGGGAAAGAATCCTTGAGAAACAGGACATAAATGGAATGCAGGATCAAGAAAGACAACAGATTACATGGATGAAATTAGATCACCATTAGAGTACAAAAAAAGGAAAGTCAAAATATTGCGAAGGATAAGAAGATAACTTGCATGAGGAATTGGTGGAATCAAAACGGAATTTTTGGCTGCCAAATAATGAGACAAAGTAGTATAAATAGACACAAGATTGACAGCAAAAGGGACCTCTCTCCAATTTCCATAAACACACTCCCTTTACACCCAATGGGTTCTTAGTAGATTAGCCTTTCAGTTTTCATTTAGTTTGTTTCAACTCACAAGCTCTCATTTGTTTTTGAATTTATTTCAAGTTTTGACACTAGTGTTAATTATCTAAGCTCTTATTGTTTTTCCAATTTATTTCAAACTTTGTTACATCTCAATTGTTTTCTATCAGCTCCCTTGAATCTGTTTTGAATTTATTCTCATCATTGTTATTATGATATGAATTACACTATTGTGTTTTTGCTATTGTTCCAAAAAAGTAAAGAACCAAAAACAACGAGATCGTCTCTTTGCTCGTTTTTCGTCGTTTGATTAGAAGTGAAGATACTTGAGCACAATTTTTATTCTTTTAGTTTAAGAACACCTTAATAGCACACTCACAAATCACCAAACTCACCAAAAGATAGTGTTGTCTTCCTAAATTACTTAAGAAAGAATTGGGGAACATAAACTAATTCAAAAAACAACAACAGGAAATTAACTCTCTTTTACTTCTATATTAGTTATCAGGAAAAAAAATTTTAAAAAAATCTCAATAAACAACATTTAACTATCTTTCATTGTTAAAATCAGTTCATAATTTGTATACTGACAAAATAGATCGAGTTGTTGAAGTTTTTCCAACTTTCTTATCTAATATCTATTATTTTTTTTTGGTTTGAATAAATAAAATTTTTGAATTATGAATAAAATTTTTGACTTGTAAAAAAAATGCTGTATGTAATAGTTAAGTGTTGATTGGTCTTTTTTGGTTTTTTTTTTCTTCCACTGGATTTCGATCTCTCAACCCATGCCGGAGATGATTCAAGCATCAACGAGTTACAAGCCCATCGGTTGAGCTTTTTTTTTTAATAAGTTGGTTGGTCCTAATTTTTTTAGTTGAAATTTTTATGTGCATTTCGATTTTTTAAGTTGATATAGTTGTGATGTGATTTGATGTTTTGTGTTAAGTTTCAAACATAAACTGCTTTTTAAAGATATGATAAACTGAACCTGAAGCTAATAGGTGTACGCTTCTCAAAATTTTCTATGAATTGTCTTTTTTAAATTAAAGGAAACACCCCTAATTCGTGTGGTACGTTTATGTTCCTTTTGAAATCGTACTTTTCATTAGAAAGAAAAATAATTTATTAGAATAAATAGGAGCTAAAGATCAAGATTCAAGACATAGCTAGCAACCACTTGTCCAACTAAACTTAATGGAGGTGCTTCTTGATGTAGATTTCGCCCCACACTCCTACTAATCTTGTAGAAGCCTCAACCCTAACCTAAAATATACATAAAATAACCTCCGAGACAAAGTATATAGTTGATTCAAGTTAATTACATGTTTTGCATGTGCTTCAACGTGGAAACTACTGCAATTCGTACCTCAAACAACACCATAGCTATCTACTTGGTAGTTTTCTTCCTTCTTAAATGTATTTAAACTTGTTATAGATGTAATATGTTGTCTTCTTGCTTTTAAATTAATTATGTATATAGATATATATGCTTATTTTATATAGTACAGACATATAAGTATAATTAGTATTGTGAGTATATCTATAGTACATCTAGTGTTATGTATCCTATATTTCATATATTCTTATATTTAGGCTTAATTTCATTCCAAAAGGCACCTTATAGTGGATGATTGCCTTTAATTACAAATCCAAGCATTCATCTTAAATTGGGCAATGTAAGGTTCTTGACACATCCCCTAAGACCAAACAAGACTAGACATCGGATAGGCATACGACAACTCATGGTCGAGTACCATTCCAAATTATTGCATTAGGGTGACCCTGATACAATTTTAAATTTGGATTTAACTCCATCTCTTAAAGCATATTATAGGAAGATGCTTGCCTCTTAATCATAACCCAATAGTTCATCTCAACTTAAGTAATATGAGATTCTTAACATATATATATATATATATATATATATATATATATATATATATATATATATTATGTTTGTTGTAATATTTTGTTACATATTTGAACTGTTTTTAGTGTATAATGTTTAATTTTATGCTTTTTTCAATAAGTTTTTTTTTTTATTAGAGGAAGTTGTCTCCCCAATGAATTTTGTTCTGGTCTCATACTTGGTTACACTGTAAATGTATATGTTACTTATATCAAAAGGTTTTCTCCATTAGCAAGACGGCATGTCTTTTTGATACATAGTTCTATTTATTCTCATTATGAATTGAATTTACAACTTTTTATAACTCCAGTTTAATGACTTACAAGTTCATTAGAGGCAAGGTGTCACTTTATTTAAAAAATCGGTAAATTCAAATTCTTGCCAAAAAAAATGCCTTAAGGCAATATAAAAAATAACAAGAAGGAAAACGTATGCGTCCTTGACCCAGCACTCCTGCTCACTGAAAGGACATTCTAATACGAGATTAGCGTTTCATTTGTATTTGTTTTTATGTGCTTCAACATCAAGTAAAATTTCATATCCAAACAAAATATATATTAGGTTGGATACAATAAGACATGTAGGCCGTCTATAATATATTAAGGTCCTATAGGTTATAGTTGTCAAAGATCAAATAAATCGTATAAAAAACTAGTAAATATAGCTTCTCGGCACTTTCTTTTTTCGTTTTTTGAGCCTAGCTTCTTCGACATTTGATACCCTACAAAATTGGGAAGGCATATTTAATTAAAAAAAAACGCACGTACACTCCTTGCATGCAGGACCACGTAATTATGATTTTTGTGTATGTCATGGATGATGCAAGAGTAATGGTGCATGTAAACAGGAAACGATTACAAACAAAATTATAATTGAAATTTATTGCAAATTGCAATATTCACTTTCCGATACAAAACATGTTTGTTCAAATATGATGATTTTTTATTGATTATTTAGCTCATATATTCTCTTTTTTTTTTTAAAAAAAAAAGCTTTTAGTTAACAAAATCATCCAAATGAAGTGAGAAGTAAATTGGAACTTGGTTTTTTCCCTTAAAAAAAGAGTTGCTATGAATAACGAAACGAAAAAGAGGCAGCATCGGCAGCTGTTTCCTGTTGTGGCTGGAGAGACCATATTGATGTGTGTGCTTCAGCTACTGCAGAAGAATTAGTCAACTACTTTCTATTTTTTTCCTTGTTTCCAGCTATATTTCTATTTTCATTACGCACTACCTGTTAGTGCGTTAGAGGCTGCTTCTTAGGAGTTGTTGATCATGGAATCATGGTCCATGTAGTTGCTTGTTTTAGGATGCACTAGCTGAGATTTTCTATATATAAACCATGCTCAGTTCAATAAATCCTTTGCAACATATATTTTCTGTTGCTCTTGCTTTGCATCTCTGTTGTTTTTGTTCTTAAATCACACGTGTTCCTTAAAATCTCCTACAGACCACAAGGGGTGGGTAGTGCCGCCTTGTTGTGAGTTGTTATTATCTTTGGCTTGTCTCTTGCCTATATTCAATTCTAATTTAATTCTTCAAAGTTTCTTTGAATTGATTTTTTTTCAACATGCAATCATAGATTAAGGTTGAAATTGCAGTGCATCTTAATTTAATTTTACTTTGACTGACTGCATCTTATTTGCTGTCTTTCTTCATAGTTACATTGTTAGTGGTGAACACCACGTAAGAAGATTGGTGTGCGGCAGATTTGTATTACTGCACTAGGGGTGTTTGAAGGATGTCTTGAGACAGCTCTTTCCCCTTTCTCTCAAATGTGTGTGATTATCAAAATTGTATAATTTTTTTCTATTATCATTTATAATTTAATTTTGTTTCTCACATTTCTTAAAACATATAAACACATCTTCTGTGATGAAGGCTCACTATAAAAAAATGACAGCATTAATTGCGACAAAAAAGTTTTATCGCAAACAAAGGAATTTCTTCACAAAAGCAGCGTTGCAACTAATCACAAAAATTCGGCGCAAAAAACCCCATCGCTATATATATATATACTATTGATCAACCTTTCATCGCAAATTTAATGACAGAATCAATTGTCAACGACGTTTGCGATGATGGCGTGTTTCGTAATAAGTTAGTGACAAATCTGTCGCAACACTTTGTGACAAATTGGCCGCAACGTTTTGTGACGAAATTTGTTGCGAAGTTTGTCTCAAAATTTGTTGCAAAGTTTTTGACGAAATGCGTAACAATCGTGCAATTTTTTTATTTTTTAATTATTAAATTATTTAATAGAAAAAAAACTAAATGAGATATTTAATATTTCATTAATCCAAAAATATATTAAATATTTAATATTTAAATGTCAAAAATATATACAAAATATTTAATATTTACTAATTCTAAAATATAATAGCTACATAAGCCTATTTAATGGGTCTTCTCGTTGCGTTCAAATATGTTGGTTGCAGTTGATCCGAAAGCAAAAGCGTGGCTCGACATGTAACCCATTTGTACCATGAACTCCTCCATTCCCCTCTGAAAAATCTCGCATTATATTCCTTTCAATATAATTTAGCCAATTTAAAAACGCCATTTGAAAAGTAATTTATTCTTGATTTATCCCGGAATATATTGGTGTTCTATAGGAGTCCGGAAACCAATGAATAAAATTATATTTAGTGATATTCGAAACAAAAGATTCTTTCAAATTTCGACCAAATACTTAAAATGCAACTTTGACGTCGTTCTCATTTATTGAAAATAATGTTCAAGTGATATTCTATGTGACAGCTGATACAATAAACAAAATAATTATATTTCATAAGGATTATTAAATTTTGTAATTCCAATCTCACTTTTTTTTCCATAAATTCTAGCACAACTTTGAAGCATATGTTTTTAAAGAGAGCGTACCTCATAGCCTTATTGATAATATTCGCTTATAATAGAGAAATACCGTGATTACAAGCTGACCACTAAAAAACCAAGAGAAAAATAATAAAAAAAGTGCCTTTTTTCCCGCGTGTGTAATCCCACATCTACATTTTTGTCACCTAACGTACTATGTTATTGCCCTATATAATATTTTAACCACGTCATCCGGTGGGCTTATGTTATTACTATTTTTTTTTTTCGTCAGGTGAACGCTTGTTTAGGGCTGTAAATGAGTCGAGCTACTCGTGACCTACTCGGTGTTCGGCTGGATAAAAGTTCGTTTATGACTCAGCTCGTTAATAAATTAGTCGAGTTTGAACAATATTTTAAGCTTGAATTAATAAACGAGTCGTTCTTGAACATCCAAAAGTTCGACTCGAAAAACTTGCGAACAGGCTCGTTTATATGTTCATGAACAATGCTCATGAACAAAGTCGGTTGTAGGTCGTTTATATATATACATGTGTATATGTATATATAAATGTATGTATGTTTACATATGTTTTAAACTAAATTATGAAAAAAAATTATATTTGTAATATTATTTAATATTTGAGCTACATCAACAAAAGTGCAAGCTTGTACTAATCGACTATGCCTATAAAAGTACAAGTATGATCACATAAGGTCTAACATTATGTTGAATTTGGGAAACAAATTGAAACTTCTAATAGTTTTTTGATCAACTGCATGCTCAACATGATTTTATTGAACAAATCTAAATTTAAATATATTGCTTTTAGAACTTTTGTCCAATTTGAACTTTAAATCTCGTTTATGATTTTATTTAAGCTTTTGTTGAGCCGAGCTCGAAAAGCTCGCGAACAAGCTCGTGAGCTCGCAAGCTTTGTAACGAGCCGAGCTTGAACAAGATTTTGAGCTCGATGAATAGCTCAAGTTCAAGCTCGAACTCAAAAAATTTTAGTCGAGCCGAGCTTGAACACTCCAAAGCTCGGCTCGGCTCGACTCGATTATACCCCTACGCTTGTTGTTGGTATATTTGAACAAAAATTTTAGAAAGTAAGATACATTACATAGTGACTTTTTTTCTAGTTGTTATCAATAAGATCTAAACTTAAAATTGAAGTATAAGTTTTTTGTATTTTGTCGGCTGAGTTAGACCTAATGGACTATAGTGACATTTTTTAGAAGAAATAATTATTTCTAAGACAAGATGCAAACTTCACATTATGTTTACATTAAAAAATATATACAAGGGCATCTTGTCTAATTTTACCCATTGCATTACATGGATAACAGAATGAAAATCAAACACCGGCGTTAGAATTCCTATAATAAACCAAAAGGTATAAACTACAGAGCCAAATTCATTTTCACAATTTAAACACAAATAAAAAATAAAAAAGGCATATATTATAGCGCGAAATTCCAATTCAGGATTTGAATACTATTGAAAAGAGAAGAAAGGTGAGAAAGACTATTCAATTGAAGTCCAAATATTTGGTCATAAAATTGAAGATGATGCTTGACATGATGAAGTTAGAAGAATTTGATTTAAGGGAGGCAATGTAGGAATCAAGTTAAATTAGGAATCATTATTAAAGTAGGAGTTTGATCAAGGATTTGAATTATACCACGATATTTATCGGTGGTAGGAGTCTCATCGTAATGACAACAAGAGATTGAAAATTAATAAAATTTGTGAGAGTTTGATGACACGATAACATATTAAAACAGAAAAAACAAAAGTTCAATCTCCACTCAGATCATTCATTTACGCTGTAGAATATAGTAAGATTGAATTTTATCTTTGTAAGCCGATTCCATTTGTTCTGAAGTCTCCGAGAGTTTTAATTCCAGTCGACGGAACATTTCATCGACTGCCTGGTTTGGTAGGTGTTTGAGGAACATTGCTTCCATGGCAGCCCTTATGTGACTCACAAATTCTACCATATCAACATGTACTCCTACAGTTAACCATGGCGACGGATTCATCAACCCAAAAGATTCAATTTTGAAATGACTATTTTTCTGCACCGCAGCTGTGAATTCGCCAGGTGGAGCAACATATACTGGCAAGTTGAAGGTATCAACTTGTTCTTCGCTTATTAATCCCTGCAATAAATTAATTAAGTTCGGTGATGTCACGCATGTTGGATTTATTCAATTTGATAGTTAAATTTTGAATTGTCCAAAAGATAAAGAGTATAAATTATTACTATCTAGCTAAATCACAAATGCGTAATATCTATAAATTCAAATAAATAGATGAAGGATATAAACGACATATAAGTCCTACTCATTATTATTTAGTGTAGGTAAATTAAGACCCACAAACTTGTATTGTGCCTAAAGAATTTCATGATCTTTTGTAGAAGTGATTTCTTCGTACAAAATTTAATGTTAAGCATCCATCCGTTGCTCAAATTCTGACCAGTAGAGTTCTTATATATGATAAAAAATGACAAAAATATAAATTAGAGATGAATTAATTGGTTAAAAAAATTGCTTGGCTGAAAGTAAGATCTTGAACTATGTTGTTTAGTTTAACAATAAGCACACATGTATAATAAATTTAGCTTTTGGTTATGCATAGATGCAAGCTAAATAACATTTAATTCTCAAGGTTGACTTCTAGTGAGAATTAAATTAATTACTTCTTAATATTAAATACATCTCTAATATTATTAAATATAAGAGCATCTCCAATGCTCTCTCTAAGGTTAAAATATTCTTTATTATAAAGAGTTGTACTTAAAAATTGAACTTCAGTAGACTTTTTATCTCACTCTCTATCTCCAAATATAATATAAAGAGCATGATAGACTATCTATTTCTATAGAGTCAAATTAGCTCTTTATTTGATTGTCATTAATGAAATTTATAGTTTTCACGTATTTTTTTCTATTTATTTATTTTATTTTATGTAATTATCACTCTATCCCCAATAGTCTTTCTCTTTAAATTGTTTGTGCATTTATATTTTGTGAAAGTTAACAAAATAAAGAGTAGAGTTAAAGAGTACCATTGGAGTAAATTTTTATGTTGAATCTCTAAAATTAAAGTTACTCTTTATTTTTATCAAAAATATCCAAAATATAAAATGTAGTATTGGAGATGTTCTAATGCTTTAAAATTTTCTTATCTTTAGAGAAGAAAAAAAAAATAGAATGAAAGGCTAAAGACCTTGAAAGTCATTTGCTTAAACATGAATAAAAATGAACTTACGGTTTTCGCCATATCGAATAGAATGGATGCCATACAGTTACACATCATACCGTTTGCAAGCTCAGAATAAGGCATCCCATCAGGGATGCTAGGCATCACAACAATAAGCATTCCTCCCTGCACAATCTCTTTGGCTCTAGCATTCAAGAACATATTGAAGTCCTTCTCCCATTGAATTGCGTATGCTTTAAGCACTTCGTCCGAGGCACTTGCATAGTGAATATTCCCTTTATTCCATGCCGGAGAATTCTCGTCTTCCATACCTTCCGGTGCCCTAGACATCCAATGGAGAGCAAGGAAGGTATGCGCAATGTGGAGAGAGTTCTCCGGGAACAATCTTTGGTATAAAGATCCCGGAACTCCAGCTGCGAAGTAGTCTCTTTCAGGAGGGAGGGATGTGAAAAGGGTATTGAAATCATTTGAAGGTTGGTCATTAAAGAACACCTGAAATTCAGGAGTTGGTGAATCAGGGATTTGAAATTGATACTTCTTTTTAATTACATCTATTATGTCTTGCACAGCCGTGAAGGTGTTTGGACCGACGGCGCATCCTAAATCAGCTATACGAATTGAGCTTGAAGTAGATAATAGAGATTTCACATCTAGCTTCTCCATAAGTGCCTCTTCTATCA
>CAODLS014885756.1:0-14481 GCA_948243855.1 Flueggea neowawraea | reverse complement strand
CATTTTCTATCACTAAAATGGCAGAACAAAAATTGTGAAGAGAACTTGCCTGGTGTGTAGCAAGTGTAGATGTTATGAAGAGGGAGGGATTAATTTTTGAGTTATATTGCAGAAATAAAGATGGATAAAACATCTATTTTTTTAAAAAAATTGAATTAAGATTTGAAATAACAGAAACGTATTAGTTGAAGATATCCAACAGTGTATATTTACAAAACTGGTTTGAGCTTTGAATTTTAAAAACAAAAATTGGATAAACATCTGTTTTTTTTAAAAAAAAATAAGACAAAAATCCGAAATTAATCATTTTGAAACAAACAACACTAAACCAAACATGATTTTTTTTTATGAATGTGAACATGACAATTTACTGACTTAATACCGAAGAAAGAACCATTCAATTGAGAAGAAAACAAATGAAAAATTGGACTGGAAAAAGAGTAATCTGAAGCCTTTTCATTTTCTGAAATGAAACATTTTAATTAATACCCGGTATTGGTTCGAATCCATACCCTTCAGTTCCTGTCTCACCAAGAAATACAAGATCCATATCACAAATCCGTGACCGTTCGAAACCGCATGGACCTCATAATCCCGTGGAAAAACCCGAAATGGCAATGCCAATTGCCTTTTTTGATTCTTTCTGCTCCGAGCACCTGGTGGATTGGAAGCATCCTCCATTCCGAATCCAGGATTAGGAAACTTAGCAGCAACATCTTATGTTGCTCTCCCAGGAAAGAACCCGGTAAATGTGTCTCCTGGTGTTCCAATGAATCCAGGAGGGATCCCAGCGACAGTGCCTTATGGCATTCAGACAGAACAAAGGGTCAACCAAGACGTACTCGCAAACATGATCGAGCGTATGTATGGTCCTCAGCTGCAACAGATAAACCGACCGATTTACCGAAAACCTTATCCCGATTATATTGACCGAGACTATCCATTTCCTCTAGGGTATAAAGTACCCGAGTCCACACTTTTTTCGGGAGATGGGAAGATGTCTGCCCTCGAACACGTCGCTCGTTTCACTTACCAATGTGGAGAGGCTTCAGCGGATGATTTCTTGAAGATGTGATTGTTCCCGAGTTCACAAACTGGAACTGCTTTTAATTGGTACATTAACTTTATGCCAAACACAGTCTTCACTTGGTGGGATATGTAGAATGCATTCCAAGCACAATTCGCCCAAGGAGACCCAGGCACGACAGTGGTTGGCCTTGCTCGGTTAAGGCAGAAGCCTGGGAATCTGCTGAGGAATTCCTTACCCGTTCCAGACAAGCTAGGATCAGATGTCAGGTCAACTTACTCGAGCCCGAATTTTTGCGCTTTGCTCAAGATGGCCTGGATTTCGAGTTGAGAAAGAAGTTTGAGAACTTGTACGAGCTCATTGAAAGAGCATCTCGTTTTGAAACAATCCTCAAGGAGGAAAATATTAGGAAGAACTCTTTGCTCGGGACGTATTACCAAGATTTGGTAACCACAGAACCCCGAGAACAGAGGTTGTCCGAGGCTCGGAAGTATTCTCCTTTGGAAATCGATGTAGCTGAATATGTCCGGGGAAGCCCTTTGGTGTGCGGGCCATTAGCCAGGAAAATGCACAAGCTCCAGTCGGTCTAAAATCAAAAGAAATTAGGAAGTATTCATTTGATTTAGATAAGGCTGATGTGATCTTTGATTGGCTTATGAAAAATAAGCGAATCAAATTGAAAGGGATTCACAAGCTTCCTCCACCCAAACAGGTGCGAGGGAAGAAGTTTTGTAAATGGCATAGTTCATCAACTCACTCGACGAACCACTGCGTAGTTTTCCGAAACATATTGCGAGACTTGGTAGAATCCAATGAGTTGCAATTCCCCGAGTCCAAAGAGGCTATAGGGGTTTATAGTAATCCTTTTCCGAGTAATGTGGAATTCTCACTAATTGAATTGTCTCTTTGTTTACAAGATGCTGCCAAAGTGACTCAAGCCACTCGGGTGGCTATTGTTGTATTCGATAGGCTGGTTAACATGGGAGTCCTCCGATTTCCCTACTTTGATGAACCCGAGCTGGATCATTACTGCCACTGGCACGTAACCATGTTGCATACGACAGGCCAGTGCCATGATTTCTTCCATTTCCTTAGAGTTCACAAGGATTATAGCTGGTATGATCTGTTGAACGAGGAAGAGGTGGCACTAAGCTTGGGGTACCTGGGTGGACCAAGTTTCGCACTGAAGGAACCTCACTAGAATCCCTTTCGACGAGGCTTAGTTGCTCATCATAATTTTGAGTTTTGGAGACAAGCCGAAAGGAAGAAGCAGGCCGAAGCTAGAGAGACGGCCCATTTGGCCCAACTCCAATGAGAAGCTGATGTGAGCCTCTAAACGGCTGGGTTTTGTGGGCACTGCTCTGAAAAATTGAAAGAAATGGTGGCTACTAAAAAAGTCGCATTTCTTGGAGGACCGATTCCTGTAGCTAGAGGTCCTTACGTAAAATCGGATAAAGCTCTGTTGCATGCCAGGGAGGTTTCAAGGCCCTTTCAGAAGAGGAAGCAGTCAAGGGCAATCCCCTTCGACTTCGATCCTTTTCAGCCTCAACGACAAGGATATCAAGTCAAGGTAAAGTCTAAATCCTCGTCCAGTGTGAAACCCGAAAAGAAGCAACGATTTTGAAAGCCGAAGAACCCCGATAAAATGGTATGGAATGAGGTGAAGCCAGAACAAAAGTCTAGGGTGCCCCCTTCAGGACCGCAAAAGATGAGTCTGACTCAGAAATGCCAGTGGTATAGGCGATTGGTCAAGCTAAAGAAACAACAAAAGATGGCTAACCAAGCCAGGAAGGAAGTTGTTACTGAAAGAGTCAGCCCGAGCAGGCTAGGTCCTTCGCGGTTACCCGAGGAGGAAAAGAAAATGGGATCCAAATCTGACTATGATACGGACTTCATGGCAGAGGATGATGATTTTTAAGTCATTCAAGATGATTTTCCCCCGGCAGAGAAAGGGAAGGATTTTGAGTGCAATATGGTACTCACTTTGCCGGCTAGTTACCGAGCTAGTCCAAATCGGAAGGTGTCACGATCGGAAGACGTCGAAGATGTTTTAGTCATTGTGGCAGAGGTAGCCATAGTACAGAAGTTCGAGGGTTCATCAAAACATACCCCAGGTAAGTTTATTCGATTTGAGAAACCTGACCTCTTGAAAGGGATAGGTTTCAAAGGGTTGTATATAAAGGCCATCATTAATGGGATATAGATTGAAAAAATCCTTATAGATAGAGGTGATGTCGTCTTTAAAGTTGTTGCCTGAAATCAAAAAGGCCCAGCAAGATCTAGTACTCGCAGACTCTAATGTTCTTAGTTTTGCAGGAAGTGCAACTCGAGTACTAGGTGTTATGGTCATTCCTATGACAGTAGGAACCAAAGAAGGAAATGTAGTCTTCTATGTTGTTGATATAGAACGGCCTTCCTTTAATGCCCTCATTGGTTGAGATTGGATACACCGAAACGAGTGTGTTCCCTTGACCCTTCATTAAAGGCTCATGTTTTTTAATGGTGACACTGTTGAAACAGTGTATGTCGATCCTGATGTTAAACATGTTGAGGCTTATGTCATTGATTTTGGAATTGTAGGTGGAAACATGATTCCATATTGGCGCAATTACGAATGCCAGATGGTGGGAGTCCCTTCGGTCGAGAGAGTATGCGAAGAGGATGATGCAACCAAGGTTCGTCCGTCAGAACAACTTCTTTTGCTCGAATACCACCAAAACGACCTCGGACAGAAGGTCTCCGACGATAATTATAAGTCCAAAGTTTTGAGTCTGAAGAGGGATGAATCCGAGTGGTCGGCTCCAGATTGTGGAGACTGTTCGACATCTGGCTGTTATGGTAATAGAGCGCAGGCAGCAAAAGCCCCATAGCTCCTTTGATGCCTGAGCCATTAGAGGAAGACATGGTAGCCATTCAAGCTTCCATGTAGTAGCTTCTGGTCTTAAAGACCAAAGCAATCATATGAGAAAATAGTTGAGTTGTGGTTCAAGAGATTTGTGAACTTGGCTGCATTGAGGAAGAAGAACTCCCGAAGCGACAAGTTGGAGACGGGTTCACTTCTTTGAGTTTGGCCTATGAGGCCGAGAAAATAGAATCACAAGCTCTTGATCCACTCGAAGAGATCAACTTGGGATCCCATTAGGAACCTCGTATTATCAGAAGTCTGCTCGATGAGACGTTTCGTTCTAAGCTGGTGCATATACTAGAAGAATTCAACGAATGCTTTGCTTGGGAATACCACGAGATGCCAGGGTTGGATAGAAATTTGGTAGAACATCAGTTACCGATTCAGGAAGGAGCGAAGCCTATCAAGCAAACCCCAAGGAGAATGACCGGAGAAGTCATGGACTTGGTGCAGCAGGAAATTCAGAAGCTTCTGAGAACCGAGTTCATCAGAACTTTGCGGTATATAAAATGGATTTCCAATATTGTGCTTGTTAACAAAAAGAATGAAAAGATCCAATTTTGTATAGACTTTTGAGATCTGAACCGTAGTACCCCAAAAGACGAATACTCAATGTCAGTGGTCGATATGTTGAATGATAGCACTTTCGATTTTCAAACTTTTTCTTTTATGGATGGTTATTTAGGGTATAACCAAATATACATGGCTGAAGAGGACGTTCATAAAACGGATTTTCGTTGCCCTGGTGCATTGGGAAGCTACGAATGGGTTGTGATGCCATTCAGGTTAAAAAATGCTGGGGCAACCTATCAACGAGTTATGAATTCTATTTTTCATGACTTGATCAGCCATATTGTCAAAGTATACATCGACGATATAGTTATTAAGTCACGAACCCGAGAAACACACCTTGAGGACTTAACCCGAGCATTTAAACGAATGCGGGCTCATGGGTTAAAGTTGAACCCTTTAAAGTGTGCATTTGGGGTGTCTTCTGGTAATTTATTAGGCTTTTTGGTCCATAATCGAGGAATTGAGATAGACCAAAATAAAGCCAAGTCCATATTAGGTGCAAAACCACCTCGGATGAAGAAAGAATTACAGAGTTTTCTCGGGCAACTTAATTACTTACGTCGCTTTATTTCCAATGCTGCAAGTAAGACTCGAGTGTTCTTGCAGCTCTTACAGCTTAAAGAAACTGAGGAGTACGTGTGGACACGACGGCATCAAGAGGCCTTTGAGGCCATCAAAAAGTATCTTGCCAATCCGCCGGTGATGGTTGCACCACAACCCAAAAAACTACTCAAGTTGTACATAGCAGTGACACAAGAGCCTCTCCGATGTTTTTTAGCACAGGATAGTGAAGACGGACAAGAAAGAGCTGTATTTTATCTAAGTAGAAGTCTAAATGACACCGAATGTAATTACCCATACATTGAAAAGTATGTTTGGCATTGTACTTCGCTTCGATAAAATTAAGACATTATTTTCTTGTCCACAAAATTTTTGTTATTGCTCATACTTACGTGCTTAAATTTATGTTACATAGTCCACTTTTAAAGGGTCAAATTGGCAAATGGAGTTTAACATTAGTTCAGTATGATTTAACTTACGTTCCACAAAAGTCGGTGAAGGGTCAAGCATTAGCTGATTTTTTGGTTGATCACGCCTTGCATGTGAATGTTGAACCTCCTCACGAAATTATGTTTGTTGAATTACCTCCGTGGAAACTTTACTTTGATGGATCGAGTACCAAATTCGGACAAGGTCTTGGGGTCGTTCTCTTTTCCCCTCGAGTCATTCCGTCACAACTCTCTTGTAAGGTGGATGGTAAATGCACTCATAATTGAGCCGAATACGAAGCACTGATTTTCAATCTTGAATTAGCTTTAGAGCAAGGACTATTGGTTTTAGAGATATACAGTGACTCTCAACTAGTAATCCATCAAGTGATCGGTAAAGCCCGGTGTTTGGACTCTATTTTGGTGACCTGTTTGGCTTAGGCACAATCATTAATTGAATGTTTATAAGTGAAAAAAGTTCAATATATTCCCCAAGAGTCAAATTGGGTTGCGAATGAATTGGCCCAGGTAGCGTCACGGTGTCACGTACCTAGCCAAGAAATTGTTATTGAGTCAAAGGTTTTACCCGACCACAATGAGGGTACGCCCGAGGTTATGGCATTATCTATCCCCCGACAACCTGAGGACTGGCGAAAAGAGCTAATTGAAGCACTAATTGACCACTCCTCTGTCGGGAGAAATTCTTTTTTGAAGCAAGTCATGAGAAACTATGTTCTTGTCCAATGGGAGTTATTCCGAAAAGGGGGTGACAAATTGTTTCTCTGATGTATTAAGACAGATAAAGCCATGAGGGTTATGGCCAAGTCTCATCATGGTTTGTGTGGTCTAAACCAAGCACGGGAAAAAATGGCCTAGGTAATCCAAAGGCATGGTCTGTTTTGGCTTTCCATTAGAAAGGATTGCATTGTGATGGCTAGAGGATTTCAGACATGCCAAATGCATGGTAGTATCCCTCAGGTACCTGCTATTGAATTACATTTGGTGATAAAACCTTGGCCTTTCTGAGGTTGGGCTATGGATGCAATTGGAGAAATTCACCCCAAGTCTTCAAGGGGACATTCTTATGTTTTAGTGGCCATAGATTATTTCACCAAGTGGATTGAGGCGATCCCTTTGAAATCAGTAACCCAAGAAGGTGTCATTAGGTTTCTTAAGGAGTACATCATTTTTCGGTTCGGCTTGCCTCAGATGGTAAAGGTGGATCAAGGTACGACATTTAATGGAAGTGAAATTCAGGCTTTTGCTGATGGGCTAGGGTTTAAATTAATCAACTCGACTCCGTATTATGCTCAGGCAAATGGTCAAGCCGAATCTTCTAATAAGTTTATTAAAAATAACATTCAACGAATGATTGACAGAAACCCTCGAGAATGGGACGATTTGCTCTAGCCAATGTAGTGGGCCCACATGGTTGGCTTTAAGAAAGGAACCGTCACTATTCCATACCGATTAACATATGGGCATGCTGCGGTTTTACCATGTGAAATTGTGGCTGAGTCAATGAGAGTGGCTTACCAAAATGAGTTTGAGAATGTTGAATACTTGGATTCAATGATGGTTGAATTAAAGGCTTTAGATTGGGAGCGTTTCGAGGCTTTAAATTCAATTAAAGTTCAAAAGGAACAAACAACCCGAGCATACAATAGGCACATTAAAACTCGAATCTTTGCGAAAAATGATCTCGTTTGGAAAACTATCCTACCAGTTGGAAAACAGGATTATTTACTTGGAAAATGTTCTCCTAATCGGGAATTTCCTTTTCTAGTCAAAGAAATTTATTCGGGCAACACGTACTTGCTTGAATCGCTTGAAGGGCTCGTTCATCAAAGAAGCATCAACGGACAATATCTTAAAAAATATATTCCATAGATATGGGAAGCGAATATGGAGATATTGAAATTAAAATTTCCCGAGCTATGGGGAATGTACGAACGATCTGGATTTTAACAATATTCATTGATGCAAAATACAAAAGAGGCTACCTTAGATGTTCCCGAGACTTCAATGCCTGAAGTAACATCTGAAGAGGACCATGTACGAAGAGCATTGTCTCCAACCCTTGGTCGATAATGACGACTCGTTGGCGATGAATGTTGGGTTGGCGCTCGAGCTCTTCCTATTGGCCAAGTTTGTCGTTCACATTTTGGAGTTTTTGTTTCACCGTGCTCATTTCTTTCCGGCTTTCTCAAGTTTCTTCACCAATTTGCCTTGTTTTCTTCAATTTTGGCTAAATCTGCCAAGTATTTCTTCTTCTTCTTCTTTTTCTTCTTCTTCTGCTCGAGGAGTGTTACCTCTTCGGCCCACATAGTCTTTAATGAATCCTCGAAAGGCAGATTCTCAAGGATAAATTGAAGATTCTCGCCGAATTTTTGAAGGTCGGCATCTCGAATAGTTTTGATAACATTGATTGTAACACATTCCAGAGGAGGTAGACCCATAGAATGAAGGCTCTTTAAGATCTCGACCATTCATAGGGAGAAGAAAGCCTCGAGAAAGTTTGGAAATAAAAGATCTGGGTTCAACAGATGCCCCAAAAGGTAGGACAAGGCTTCTTGCGTACTAGCCATATCTCCAACTGTTGGCGCAGGGATTTATGCAGGTTTGGAAGTAATGTTCGCCTCTACATTTTCAGAAATGGTTGGCTCTTTGAAGTCAACAATGTTCGGGCTCTGAAGTGCCCCGACATATGTCTGGCTAGGCGTTGTGCTTGGATCAACACTCGGATCCCTTTGATCTGCGTGAAAATCTAGAAGTTATAAATAACATTAACCACAACAAAGGGAAATTGACATATACATTCAACAGAAATGAATTCTGTAGATGCTGAGATTCTTTCCAAAAGGCTCAAAAGGTCCACATGTCCTATAGAGTCGGTTGGCTGACAATCGATAGGACTGATAGGCGTTCTTTCGGGCAGTGTGTCGGAAGTTACCCCAGGCGCCTTCGGAGTACCTCCTTTTGAGGAACCTGACTCAAATGTTATCTCTCTGGTTTTGTCAGATCTTGCTTGAGCAGTTTCCTTGGGTCTCACAAAAGTACGATCGTCACCGCCATCTCCGAGAGGATCTTCTGCGGGCTAGAAGACCCTCTACGGGGTTTTCAACGGATTCTTGTTGCATCTACAATCCAAAGGAAAACTAAGTTAACAAATAGAGTTTTTTAAGCTTGAGGGTATTTTGAGTAAAGGTTATTTGTGCCCGAGCCAACAATTCCATTTTTGAAGTATCGAAGTCTGCTTTCGAGCTAGCTCTTGGTTCTCATGGAACTCCAGGTCCTCAGGTGTCAACCTTGGATCGCTCGATCTGTTCACAAGAAGTTATAAGATGTATGGCGTAGAAGTGAACATGGATGCACGATAAAGTATGACTTATTGCCTGGCGAAGTTGGGGATCTGTTATTTGCCCTTCTTTCCCTTTATATTGAGACCAAGGGCGCTAATGCCTTTCCTTTCTCTGCAGAGGTAAGCTTTGACCGAGATTGGGGATAAGATAGCGATAAGCCTGCTTGGATTAATTTTTTTAGCCGCCAAGAAATCCTGGAGCACTTTCTTCTGAGACGCAGCGAAAGCCTAAGTTTTGGAAGATTTAGAAGCTCGGGAGACCAAGCACCTAGCAGGCTTTGTCTTTGATATGAGAGTCCATGCAAAGAGTCTTTGGGTTGAAAATTCAAGCGTTGGTTCCCCGTTTCTACGACTTTCTGTTGTAATTAAAGTTGGCTGAGCAGGCTTTGATCATTTGGCTGCTAGAGATTTGGAAGGGGTGGCTCCCTCGAAAACTTTCATCAGAGACTCTCCTCGGGTTTTTCGTTTTGGCTTTTGTGTAGTAGAAGGCTTGGAACGAGCAACGCCAACAGTCATTTTCTGTTCTTTTTCCTTTTTCTTCTCCTTCTCAGCTTCTTCTCAAGCCTTTTTTGGATTGAAGATGAAAAGGAAAATACACCCACGAAGTACCTCTTCTTTTTTGGACTTTATCTCAAGGAAGGGACAAGCTTTTAATGAAGTTTGAGTGCCAAAAGCTACCCAACAATGACTAAAACTCTCGGGTAACCCCTACACAACAGTTGATTCATTCGGGGAAGAGCCAGTGCAAATCTTTGGACTCAAAATGCCAAATACGGTCATAGATGAGTTCCTCATAAAGTCCTTTGTCTTCTCGTTTATCCCAGGGTTGGTTGACTGAATGAAGAAATGGACGTGGGACCGGTTGTACCAGTCCAAATTGTCGGCTGTATAGGTTGGGGGTGTATAGTTCAACTGAGATATGGAAACCTCTCAAAGTAAGAGTTAGGAAAGGGGAGCTCCATCGGGCGTAGGATTGAATTCCAGATAGGGGTTTCCCGAATGGACAGTTTGGCTTTGAATAGCTGGTAGTCCGAATTGCCGACAAAGTCAGAAGAAAAAGGGAATCATTCCTCATACGACTTCCTTTGGCGAGTGTTTTCATTGTTGCCAAGGTAGTCGATATACTTGTCGACTGAGACAAGGACCACCATTTCTCTTCCCTTAGAAAGATTGATGATCATGGTAGCACCAGGGAAGTAGGCTTCACCCTATTTTTTAATCAGCCAATATGGGAGACTGGTTGTGGAGGGCTTATCTCTGGTGGCGTCTAATATACCATTGTACGTTAGGGCCAAGAGACTCAGGCCAAAGGCTATTTGAGTGTTTGAATCATGTAAAGCCAGTAAAATAGCCTAAGGAAGAAGACCCTTGCTCGGACGTTTTGACTTTGTAGCCGAAACGTATTTGCAAAGAAAGTACAGGTAGAAGTCTAAGGTCTCCTTATAAGATAGTTGTTTGCCACCAGGGAGTTCGAACAAGTCTTTTGGGAAGAGCGCCGAGTAGGATGAAGGCATCTTGTCTTCAAAAAAATGCAAGTAGTTACGAATTTTCTCTTGAAGGTCTTCCGAAACTGTTAAGGGAAGGGATACTCCTACTAGAGGAGTAGCAGTTATGGCCACTACATCGAGCAGTGTAATGGTCATCCACCCTTCGAAAAATTGAAATTGGTTGACCGAGGGGTTCCAAAAACTTACCAAGGCACTAATGAAAGGCCAGTTGAGCGCAAGTTTCTCGACCAAAAGATTCACGAGGTGACTGATGCTCATTCGGTCTCGTTGGTGGCCCAATTCTTTAGAAATTCGGTTGTTCACCCACTTTTGGTAGATCACAGCTGGGTTGGTCGAATTGCTCAGAGAGACGTTTGACCACCTATAAATCGTAGCGATTCGGGTCAGATTTCCATTAATAAGGAGGCCCTTATTCTTGGTGGATGGAAAGTGCTCGACCATCTTCTCAAGCTGAGATTGGGGAAGGTGAAAATCAGTGATAGGCCCGACAGTGTAAAGTGGTGCCTCTTTGTCTTTTTTCCGAATGTAAGGAACTTCCTCATCGGGAATTTGATATAATCCTGATCGAGAGCACATCCACGATGAAGTAAAGATTTTATGGGCCAAAACTTTGCAGTCCCCAAGCAGCGAGATTGCAGAGAGTTGGGATGAAGACGATGCGGCAAGTCTTGGGTGCAAACTTCGACACCACTGCGGCAAGATTTGGAAGCCATTGATGATTTAGGTAGATAAATAGATGGTATGCAAATTGGGCTGGAGGTAATGGAGTTGCAATGAAGTTGCTTTCAATTGTAAACAAGATTCAGAAGTGAGCACGGTTTAGCCACACAACGATGACATATTTATAAGCTACGGAACCCTAGTAATGATGGCGAACGTGGGTAAGTGAACAAATCTGGTTTTCCTGTGATTACGTCAATCGTGTCTCTTCAATCCACTCTACGGGTCTTTCGAGCGGGGCATCTGTTGGACAATTTTAATGAGCTCAGACACGTGTTGCATTTAGGCAACACCACCGTCTGAGGGCATTGAATGTGGAGAATATTGCATTTAATGAACCTGACAGAGAGAGGATTAGTGGGGTCCTCTTGCACAAAGAAAGGAAACCAAGTGTGCGAAGGAAGTTTCCGAAGCTAGCCATCTTGGGTGATGATGTCCGAGCTAAGGATATGTTTTCCGGATAGGTCGGTCCGAGATGGTACTTGGGTAAGCCAGTCTAAGGTGGTTGGTTTCATGCTTTAAGCGGTTGAGTTTGACAAGTCGGTTGCTGAACCCCCACGATTTGGGCAGTTATCAATACGTGGAAGTTTCTAATACAAGAAGATGGGCAGTTGATAAAGATTATGCTAGGTGGAAGCTTAGCATGAAAGAAACAGTTTTGCCTGAAGGACATGGAGTGAAAATTTTGCAAGTAACCGCTGAGAAGTCTCAATATAAATAGGTGTAAACAGAAAGAATAGGGGTATCACATACCAAACTCTTGCAATTTCAATTCTTGTATTTTCGTTTCCAGTATTGTTTTATTCATTTGTTTGTTGGGCAGTCATGGTGGATTTCAACAATTAACATACTAAACAAGTAAGCATCTAAGACTTTGTATTTAATAGAATGCTTCTCATTATGTTATGTTGCTTTCCTAATTGCTTTCAGTTGCTTTATTTACAAGCTTTTCCGCTTTTCATTTACTTTTCGGTCGGTTAATAAGTTTTTATTCCACGTTTAGTTACTTCAGTCACTTATTTATTCCTCGTACTTAAAAGTCTTAGGCTGCTAGGCGTTTTCGAACTCCCTTAGTTAAATTTATGCGGCCACTTATTCTCGGATACGTTGAGCTCGCATAAGCGTTTTCGTACTTATATATTTCTTCTCGGATACGTTACGTTTGGATTTAGCTCGGATAAACGATTCTGAACTCTACCATCCTCAGAACACAAATTTTCCCTAACAGACATATTTCTATCTACCCTCATTGTTTTGATTTTACCGAAATTAATTATGAATTTGCTCATTCAAAAAAAGGAAAATTGGACTAAACCTTTCTATTTTTTTCATCATAAAATTCACTCTCGCAATCTATTTTTCCTATCTGCTCTAAATAAATTTCATCTTTTTTTGGGCATTATTACTGACTTAAAATGAAAATTTTAAGGGTTATTTAATTAATAAAATTATAATTTTTAAAAAAACTAAAACATAGAGATGAAAAAAAGAAAAATTTGTTTAATCTTTTTTATAAGCAAATATTTTTTATAAATGTTTTCAATTTTTAAAAAATAAAAACAAAACAAAAATATAAAATAGTTTTCTAAACTAAACAAAACTTTAATTTTTTATTGTTGGACACTACTCCATTAATACCAAACTGCAAACAAGTTTATTGTAAACTAAGAATTCAAATTTTTATATTTTATATTCACTTACCTATTTATTTTGGGTGATTTGCAAAATAGTTTATGAGGTGACATAGAGCAAGAAATAGAGGGAGAAGAGAGAGGAAGAAGCAAAGCCGAAGAGGAGGAAGAAATAGAGGTGAGAAGAGGGAGGAAGAGAGAGACGTAAGAAGAGAGGGGGAGAGAAGATCGAGATGCAACGGAGAAGGAAGGAAAAGATGGAAAAAGAGGGTGGTGGCAACAACAGACGGAAAGATCAAGAATGGAGGAGGAAGAAGAAATTAGGGAAGAGAGATGAGAGATGAAGGAGAAAGGACTGAAGAAAAAAAATAAAAAAAATGTAGTATTATAGTGTAATAACAAAAGTTGTACAATAGGTAATAACCTTTTGTGTTGTAGTTGTGAAAGGAGAAAAAAAAGCCACCAAGTGTGATTACCTCATTTATTTTTAATTATTATGTAGTTATTTAATTTACAAATTTAATTTTATTATCTATTATCAAACTTTCATGAAAGCCAAAACAACTATTGAAAAAAAAAAGAAAGAAAGCCAAAATGGCAATTGGTAACTAGGGATGGGCATGGCCCGGGTTTGGGTCTGGCTGAGGCATAATTTTTCAGCCCAGTTGATTGGGCTGGTTGCTTGGCCCGACCCACCCATTTAGAAATAGCGGGTTGGGTTGGGCCAGCCAGCGGGCCAACACGATTTTGCAAAAATGGAAAAATTTTGCTGATGGGAAGATTCAAATCCTAGTTACACGAGTATTGTCGCGTGTCATCACCAACTCATCTACCATCTTCTTATGTTTATAACATGTATGCTATAGATAGATAAATAGATAGATATATAGATGCCCTATATATATTGTATAAATGGAAAAATCCTAAGATAGATTTGAACCCTGTCTAAAGAGAATGGCACACACCCTCGCCAACTCATCTACCACGTTCTTATGGATACTATACATTTATATATAAATAATATATAATATGTATATTTCGGGCCATGCATGGCCGAGCTTATTCTTGGAGAACTAAAACCCTGCCTGCAATTTACTTCGGACCTATTTTTGGCCCGGTCTAGCCTTACGGGCTGAAAAGTTAAGCCCGCACCCTTATTTTGGACGGGCCGGGCTTAAATGCCGATCCCTACGTGGTAACAAAAAAAAAGACAAGTAAATATAAAAAATTTTCAAAATGTAGTGTTGTACTGAACCCTCTCGACTTCTCGTGTGACTTAACACTCTCGTCTTCTCTAGGGTTTCAATTCATTTTCAAAATCGAACAAACTCCCACTCTCTCCCTCCACTCTGATTCCTAGGGTTCACTCCGACAATGGCGGCTCCGGCAGTCTCCCAACGTACCTCCTCCAAGACCGAATCGTACGTGGACAACAAGCGCAAGGAAGACATCCGCCAAGCCAATATCGCGGCTGCGCGGGCCGTCGCCGACGCGATCCGCACCAGTCTCGGCCCCAAAGGCATGGACAAGATGATCTCCACCGCTGGCGGTGAGGTCATCATCACCAACGACGGCGCCACCATTCTCAACAAGATGGAGGTCCTCCAGCCCGCGGCTAAGATGCTAGTCGAGATTTCCAAGTCTCAAGATGCCGCCGCCGGTGATGGAACCACCACCGTCGTCGTCATTGCTGGGGCTCTCTTGAAGCAGTGCCAGCAGCTTCTCTCCAGCGGTATTCACCCTACGGTAATCTCTGATTCTCTCCAC
>CAODLS014880489.1:0-10772 GCA_948243855.1 Flueggea neowawraea | reverse complement strand
TAATACATTAATGGAGAAACAGGAGTGGCAAACAATTTTGTTGACTTTCCATGAAATTGATGTGAAATTATTTGATTCATTATCATTTATTGATTATTTAAATAATAAAAGATGCCACATAGCATATTTTGTAAACATGCTAAGTGATATAAAACAGGCTAGTGCATCTCTAAAGAGTGGTTAATGGAACTCAATTAACTACTACATTACCCTCCTATTACAATTCATTAACCGCCACATCATGATACTCTCCATTAGAGAAAGTATCATGACTTGATTCGCTTCATCTGCATGAAGCAAGTCAATTGATTTCGGTAGACCTCATTTATTCCTTTACATTATTTTTTTTATTTTCTTTATTATTTTCTTCTTTTCTTCCCTTTTTTTATTTTTTTGTTCTTTTTCTTTTCTTTTCTTTTCTTTATTTTCTTTTTCTTTTTTTAATTTGTAATTAATTTTTAACACACTATAAATAGGCATCCTTTCTTCAATCTTTCAATAATTTTTTTTATTTTATATATTCTTAAAATATCATTTTAATTCAAATAATAGTTCACACAAAATATTTATGTGAAATCGTGGCCAACACCACAGCCGTGGCACAAGCAGAGTTGATAAAGATTGAAAATTTTGGTTATATTTATGTTCAATATTTATATATTATCAAAACATCAAAATATATTTTTAATTGAAAGAATAAGTGAAATAACTAGCACAAAATATTTATATTAAATAAATATTTTTATTATAATTTATAAGTTATAAATAAATAAAATGATGAGTAAAACATTTGTAGATTTCATACCAAAGTATAATGAGATATTAATAATTAAAAAATAGTATAATAAACAAGAAATTAATGAATTACTAATGTGACAAACTCGTTAACTTCTAAAATTGTATAATAAGTAGAAATGCCCTTATTAAATTGGCAAGATTAATTTTAAAAAAATTGTGGGTTTAGACAACATTTACCTTCAATTCTTTGACCTTCATTGTAACCATACAATAATTAGGGCTACAATCAAACTGAGCCGAGCTGAATTTTGAGGCGTTCAACTCAACTCTAATATTACTGAGTTCGAGCTATGCTTGAGCTTTTATTTATGTTCAAACTCGACTTATTACAGGAATGAAAAAGCTTGCGAGTTACTCGAGCTCAGCTTGCAAAAAGCCCATTTAATGGTTACTTAAGCTCAGCTCGATAAAGCTCATTTGACATAAACTTGTATGAGCTTGATATATGAGCTCAATAAAGAACAATGCTCGAGCTCATTTATGAGCTCGTTAAAAATTAACAAATGATAAAATTTGATTTAGTTTCCAATTAATTACATATTACTTTCAACACAACCCAACAACATTAATATACAAAGATATACAATCGCAATTTAATAATGTAAATCTCAATACAATAATACAAACAACTAAACAAGCAACTCTTGATCTTTCATGAATCTACGTTTGCGATTTGTCATCACGTGTAAAATATTACTGTCAAATTCAAATATAAGAAATTAAACAAGATATACAAATTTAAACAATAAAAATCTTTATTTAATTTAATCTTAGCTATCCAAGAATAGATTTAAGCATATTCAACAAAGTGATCCAATGTCCATAAAATAAAGGTCCTACGATAACAGGAGCAAAATTTTAGAAGACAACGATAATACGTCACTTGATAATAACAGCAAAATTTCAGTTACTATCTTCAGTTTTTATCACTGATAATAATAGAAGAAAATAATTATAAACAAACTCATAATCTCAACGATCATTAAATAATAGTTATGGAAGTGAAAAAGTAACAAAATTATCAAATACTATAGTCAATTCGAGTTCGAGTTGTGAAGATTAAACCGTTTGGACGGGAAAAAAATGATCAAACTCAGTGAAGTAGAGTGATTGTCCTTCAAAGTCGACAAAAAACAAATACCTAAGAACCCAAAATCCCAACTTGTTTTCAGTCTCCTCCTCATTAACCGACCAAAAGGAACAACCAAAAAACCATTAACAGAAAAAATTTCAGACGCGCGTCATCATCTTCAACAAACCAACACAATTTTCAATCAAAATTTGTAACAGCCAAAAGCATTCCCATAAGATAAAGTTTCAACAAAAAATCTACAATTACCAACACAAACTTCCTTACAAAACTCAATTATCCCCCTTAAATGTCACAGAAACCAAACAAGCAATTAAAGAGCCGATTGGATATCAATTGGAGGCAGAACAGCAGCGACAGAAAATGATGGGTTGTTTGAGTGAGCACCAAGAGGAAGAGAGCGGAGTGGAGTTATGAGTCAATACCACATAATTTTGATTGAAACTACGTGATATTGACTCTATAATCTATATTAATTTTTTTAAAAAATTAACAATATATTCAATATTTTTAAATTGATCAAAAACTCATATATATATATATATATATATAACAATTGAAAAATTTCTACAATTCTGTATAATATATTCAAATATAGTTTATAATTAATCAAAAAATACTTTAACTAATGTTGAATAAACAATATCATGTGTATTAAACTGCTCAAATGTCTTTTAAAAACCATTATATAGTGAATATTGTTAATTGATCAAAAACTCTAATATATATAAAAAATATAATTTATAATAATTGAAAGATCTTTACAGTTTTGTGTATAAAATATTTAAATATAGTTTATAATTGATCAAAAAATAATTTAACTAATGTTGAAGAAACAATAACACTTGTTTATTAAACTACTTAATCTTTTTCAAGAAACAATATGAAATTTAGTGTTAATTTTGTTTTTGAAGTTCAGAGTATAGAGTTTAAGATATAATATATAGACGTTACAAGTAATTCAATTGAGTTTATAGTATAGAGTTCTAATGTATAATATATATATATATATATATATATATATATATATATAATTTGGATATAGACCATGATATGTTATAACCATAATATATAGTGATAGGTATAATATATAAGATATATGTATTTATAACATTTCTAAGCTTTGTACACCAAAATTTCCTGTTGTATACAACTTTGTACACTTAAATTTATTTTTTTATACATCTTTGTACACCTAAATTTCATATTATGTACACCTATTTATGTTACATATTAATAATTTAAAATTAGAATAAAAATAGATTATAAATAATATTGGGTCAATTATTATTGTGTCTTTATGTTTTACCGTAATCTCTCATAACATCCCTAAGTTTTGAAAAAACTCCTATTACATTCATACTTGTAAACTGCGTCATTCTAGAACACATTCTAAATACATAATCATAATTTTACATGTTATGCACAATATTTATATGCAAACTAGAAGAAACAGATACTAGCAAGATGTATTTTGAGTTAACGCAATTTACAAATATGGATGCAATGTCTTTTTAAAACTTAGGAACCCAATGAAATATTACGACAAAACATAAGGACGTCATAGTAATTGCCCTAATAATATTTAGTGTATATTCCTATATAAATGAGCCTTAAAGTCGAACTTTGTCATGAGCCTATTCGTGAGTCTATTCATGAACACAACGTAAAACCCCGCTCGTTTCGGTTAGGCCTTCTATTGTACTTTATTTGATTTCGATTGAACTTTGTTCGATTCCAATTCCGATTCAATTCGATTCTTGATATTCGAGATGATATTTTCATTATTAAGAATGTCTATTGATGATGATTTGTAAGTGGGTTGTTAGATTCGTTTTGGGAGTATTGGAGTTTGTATTTCTAAATTAAAGATATGTTAGAAGTGAGAAATTTCATATGGAATGTGCCCAAGAAGTCATCTACGTGCATTAAAGGGTAGCTAAACACGCAGATTATAAGGCAAAAGTGGAACTGGAACTGAAAACCGCCGTCTACACACATAGGTGCCACTCTACGCACATAGAAGGTATGTTGTCTGCACAAAAGGTATTCTACGCACATTGATTTTAGATTTGAAATTTTTGGGTTGCTGAAACACACATCCAAGCACATTGTGAAATCATCTATGCACATGAGACTTCTTTTACGTACGTAGATGAAATGTTACACACATAGATGTGGCAAGAGTAGACTGTTTTCTAGTAAAACACTGCGTTTTGGTCTGAGTCTATTTATACCCCTTCCCCAACCCTGTTTCGTCATTTACACTTCTCCGCCATTCTCACTTCCAAAACACTCTCTTCAGTACCCATTGTCTCTCATCACTTCCTTTCACTTTCTTGAGGTAAGATCAAGCTTCTACCTTGTTTTTTTCTTCATTTTCGGCATTAAAGCATGTTTTCATTTGTTGAAGTGAGAAGTGACAGCTTTGAATATAGAGTTCGGGTTTGTTGAATTTTGATGATTTGGGACTTGGACATCGTTTGTTTATGATGGATTAAGACTAAAGGAACATATATTAAGCTTGGGTTATAAAAATTTGAATTTGTTTTGGTTGAGTTAAGGCTTTGGCCAAATGTGATGTTAAGCTCGAATTGATTTATTTCTGTTGAAATGAGAGTTAAATGTTTTTAGATTATGGTTTTTTGAGGTCTGAAATGCAAGGAATTAACTTCAGTTTTAGAGGTTTTTGAATTTGGACGAAATGAGTTTGTTGGAAGTTAGGATTTCGATTTTGAATGAAATTCTGATTATTTTTGGAGTTATTCTTGTTATATTTTGATAGCTTTCAGTTAGAAATGCATGGATTTGAGTTGGATGTGATTTGATGATTTATTTTTTTGGGTCAAGGAAAATTCGAATTTGTGAAATTGAAATCTTGATAATTCGGAGGCCTGATACATGTGAATCTCCTGAACTTGTAATGAAAGTGAAATTTCCCCTTGAACTTTAAAAATGCTTACGAACCCCTTCAACTTGCAAAAATGACTATTGCTACTCCTCAAACTTTGAAAACGTGATCATTTAACTCCTTCAACAACATCGTTTGATTATTCTAATATGGCTCGTTAAATGATCACGTTTTGTGTTAAACGATGTTTTCAAATTTTGAGGGGCAACAATAATTATTTTTGCATGTTAAAGGAGTTTCATAAGCTTTTGCAAAGTTCAGGAGGAAAATTGCACGTTCGATACAAGTTTAGGAGGATTCACATATATTAGATTTGTGTTCAGGAGGTCGATTATAGTCAATGTAGGTGATTGGTTAAGTTGGGTGTCAACTGGAACGAACTGGAACGAAATTTTGGTATTTTTGGGATTATATCAAATAGTCAATTCCACAACCTTTGAAGAGTTTGGGTCAAATTTAGAATTTCTAAAAATAAAGGGTTAAATTGCATCTGCATTGCATTCGTAAATTTGGTACCGCCACAGTACCAGTACCACATTATGATCGATTGGATATAATTTGTCTATTTCAATTTCGTGTTTTGGTCAACGAGTATAGTCGGCAACCTATGGAGCATGACTGAGCCTTTCAGCTAAGACATCCAAGTAAGTGGGATGGCAACTTAGACATATATGTTGTCTCTCCTACAACTTATATGTTTTGGTGTGCCTAGATATAAATTGTAATCTGACTAATAATTATTTGGCTAAATAATAATTCGGTTTATGTGCAAATTTGTTCTGAAATATTTTATATATATATATATATATATTTCTAAAATTAAAGGAAATATGTACGTACTTATGTATAACTATGCCTAGTAAATTAAGCTATATTCAATAAGCATTTATCTGTCTCGAATGTTTATCTACTTCTGCATATGCGATCTTTGAAAAATGTTTTCTGAAATTAAGGGAAATATGTACATATTTATGTATGCATAATTGTGCCTAATAAGTTAAACTATATTCAGGAAGCATCTATCTGTCTCAAATGTTTTACTTCTGCATATGTGATCTTTCAAAAAGGTTGTTTAAATTATTTCCATCTTCATTCTGTTGTCATGGTTGTTATCATTATTATTATTATTATTATTATTATTATTATTATTATTATTATTATTTTCATTACTATTATTATTATTATAACTTGCATTTGATAGGATAAGATAAAATTGGTGACTTTTTTGTCTATTACGAATTTCTGTCCATTTGATTTGTCATACTCATATGGATGTTTGAGATATTGTAATAATAAGAATGTGTCCATCAGTATTATATATTATATTAGTGGCGTATCTATTATTACCTATTTCGATATATGACGCCTATACTACGGGAGTTAACATAACTTTTGGTATATCATTGTCTAGAAACCTAGTGACTAAGGTTAATGGTAACACTGTGTTCGGTCATACGCACAGTATCATATTAGTGGCAGGAGTCCACATCAATTAGTCAGTCGGGGAATTTGTCATATCTATTGATATGTTATTTGGATGTTATGTTATATTTGGATTTAATGAATTTAATAAATCTATATTGTTGCTTATGTTCTCGTAATATATTACATCGTAGTCTGATGGTATATATCTTACTGGAGCACATGGACTTCAATGCTCACATATATGCTTAGATCAATTCTGTCTGTTACAACTTTAAGACTCTTAAGGTGGAAGGAGTACTATTTTTGAGCCCTTAAGGTTGTTGGTCGTTAACCCTCCTAAGTCGGGTGTCATTTGGACTCTTGAGATTGCTAGCTTATTTATTAACTGATCTAGTCAATACAATAATAATATAATACGGGCGTATGATCAATGATTATCAAGCATGTTTGTTTCTAGTAGCATAATAAGAAAGAATTTTGTATGATTTGCATGATATGAATTTGTGCATATGCATGCAGTATACTTCGTCTTTCAGTGCATTACCTATTCTGCATAACGGTATGTTGTTTGTTGAGAGTGCGAATTTCAAAATGAAATTCGAAAACTATTATTATATACCTAGTGTATGTGTATGCATATAAATATATTTGTATGTGGTATTTCAAACTGTTTTCAAAACAATTATTGTGATGCACATATGAGGCGATCTAAAGTGTCGTTTACTCATTGAATTTACTCACCCCCTTCCCTAACATTTTTCTGATGATCTTGGTTGACTGTTATTTGTCGGCATTTGATACTCGGTGAAGTATTTCGAAGTTGCTGTCAGAGCTCTTTTATTCGGGTCTAATTTATCTATTTTGTTAGTTGTTCTATACCGGAATTCTCATGGGTGTTTTATTCTGTATACTTATTGGTTATTTAGTATTACGTTATTATATTATGATTATTATTATAAAAAACATGTTTTGGTAAAATTTGATTTTGTACTAATTTATTTGTCAAAATTTTAAATAGTTATAAATTATTTGAAATAAATTAGCTATAAATTCTGATATTCGAGGCTTGTACGAGTTGGATTGAACTTCTCTAGACGGTTTGTCTCGTACGCTGATCATTGTCTGAATTTCGTGTCGTGACACAAACAAAACCCTATTCGCCAGCTTTTCGAGCCAATCTATTGAGTGTTTAAACTCGACTCATTTATGAAGTCGAGTTTTAAATTTTGTTCAATCTCACTTGTTTATTATCAAGCTAAGGCATGAACGAGCTTTTATCGAACTAAGCTCCAAGCCCCTCACAAGCGACTCGACTCATTTGCGGCCCTAACAATGGCATCTAGTGCGACAAATCTACTCAAACTCAAATGGATTTATGAACAGTGATGAAACCAGGCATTTTTGAACAGTGATGACAAATCTGTTCAAATGGATTTATGAACAGTGATGAAACCAGGCATTTTTTAGGACTTCAATTTTTTTGAAAAAAAACATTTGTATAAAAAAAATCGAACACCTAAAATTTTATCGATATCTCTCATTGTGTCCCTTACTTTTAAAAAAACTCCTATTTCATCCAAGAGTTAACAATGCTAATTTTTTTTTAACAGAAATTGCAAAAATAACAATATACCCTCGTTTTTTTCCCTCCCACCCTCTGCCTTTTTTTCTTTTTCTACACTTTTCTCAATGCGACTCTCTCTCACACCTTTCTTCTTCCTTCTTCTCTTCTCAAATTCCCTTTTTTGAAATTGAATCTTCTCACAACGTCGTCGTCAAGCCCCTTCTCCTCTATCTCCTCCCATGATGATTCCATTAAATAGGTGAAAACAATGCTCTTTATCCAATACCTAATTTGTTTCACTCACGAGAGCACTCTCCGTCCGACCTTCGATTCTTTTCTAAGCTTACCCACAAAGCCCAATCCCTACCACCACCATCCACTAGTTTTCCTCTGCATGAGCAGCAACGCTGGTGGATCAATTGGAGATCTCTCTAATTCGAAGTTGGTGGAGAGAAAATTGAAGAGAAAGAGACAACAATAGAGGAGAACGAAACTGAAGAGAGAGGAGAGCGTTGTTGTCACAAAGGTTAAGAGAGTGAAAGCATTGCAAAGGAGCAATCCATCTAGAGAAGGGTCTTGTAGATTGACATTGATGTTGCACCATTGCTTTATATCTCGATTTCTTAGGCTTCAAAGCTTGTTTGTTTGTTTGACCAGGATTTGATTTTGAACTAGGTTCTTGCAAAGGTTTTGGAAAAGAGATGGGAATAGATTTATAACCTGGCATTATAAATCTTATTGTGGATTTGTTTTATAGTTCCATTTTTCTTGTTTAGATTTGTGAATTTAGTCAATTTTCTCATTTGATTTTTAGATTTTCTGTTCAAAGTTTGTTAATTTTGATTTTGGTTCAACACTTAGAATTGTGTGCTAATTATATTGATTGATTTTTTTGTTGCTATTGTAATATAAATATGTGATGAATCATTGTTTGACATCTTTTCATTCATTTTGATTACTAATTAGAAAATTTTCATTATTGTCCAATATGATTGACTAAAGAACAAGCAACAACAACAGAATGAGAAGAAGAGAGGATGTTTTTGGTGAATTGGGTTTTACGTCTCACTTTTTGAGCTGGATTTGTTCACAGAAATGGAAGTTTTTAATCTGGATTTGTTCGTTTGAAGTGAAACGGCTGTTGAGCGAGAGAGAGGGATGAGAGAGAGAAAATCATAAAGATGGAGCAGATGGAGGTGTAGAAGGAAGATTGATTTTTTCTCTTCCGAAATTAATAATGAATTTCATAAAAGGGCAAAACAGCCTTTACAGCCATGTTGGTATGTATTTCACATGTCACATTACCAAAGCTATTGTGTCCCATACTAATGGTTTACAACATTAACTCTCAAAGACGAAATAGAATTTTTTTCAAAATTGAGGGATGCAATAAAGATATCGATAAACTTTAGGGACGCCAATGTAATTCCCTCTCTACTTTTATCTCCAATTAATATATTTTCCGAGGAAAAAAACAGATCATCTTATATGTTTTGCTCATTTGGATGATACCAAATGGTCCGTCAAGTTAACAAAATTCATTAATTTTTCTTCGTAAAATAAAAAGAATAAAAGAACCAAGAAAAAAATTTCAGAAAAATAAAGTGACATACAAAATTATGAAAATTTTTGAAAAAAAACTATTAACTATATTGTATAAGCATATATAGAAGAGAGAAAAAACAATCACCATTAGTAATAGTAAATAATAAAAATAAAAATATTGTTACACATCATTTATGTATGTATTTTATAATACACATTGCAAGTAAAAAAAAAACACATTACATATACATTTACGTATTATGTATCTGTATATCCATTTCAAATTAATAAAAGTTTCAAATTTCAACACATGGATTAAGAAAACATTTAACATGTATAAGCCTGGATGACCCGTCACGGAAAAGCCTAATCTAAATGATTCTAGCTCTCTATCTGTTAAAGATGCAAACAGAAAGTTTGGTTCAAGTTCTAAAGAGAGGGAACTGAAGTTGACTTCAAAAGAAACTACATCAGACTCTGTCAAACACCAAGGTTCAACTGGAAGAGTCGATGAATGGAGGAGAAAACAAGGACCAAGAGATGCTAGAGGAAGTTGATAAAGTAAAGGGAGATGCAGACAAACCGGAGGAAGAAACCTCCTCTGAAGGAGGTGGCTTGGCTACAAAGTCTGAAGCAAGCCCAAAGGAAGCAGTTTTTTTGGCAAGTCCAAAGCAGCAGTTGAAACGGAGAAATCAGAAATTGAGCCTGGTGGAGGATATACCTACTAAAGCTGAAGAATGCTATGAAGAGACTGTTCAAACGGACGATCCAGAACTTGAAGTGGATATCTCAAATGAAACTGTGCAAATAAAGGAAAGCTGAAGAGGCAATATCTAAACAAGGGAATTCAACCTGAAGTGGCAATTTCTGAAGAGAATTCAGTGAAAGAAGTTGAAGCAGCATCATCAAAAGAAGCTATTGAAATGTATAAAGTGACAACTGAACCTGAAACAGCTATACTTAAAGGAGCGTTGGCTACAAAACCTGAAGCATTGCACAGCGAAGAAATTTAACCTGGAGGTTATCTCTAAAGAAGAACAGTAATGGACTGTCCTTAAAAGAAGCTGAGCAGAAAAATTCGCAGAGGACCCTGTTATGGATTAACTCTGACGCAAGGGATCCAATTACAATGTTCAGAGAAAATTCAGAAACAGCCACTGAAGTGGAGAAAGTAGAAAGTGAACCTGAAGCAGCTGTGTTTAAAGAAGGGGATTCAACTACAAAAGCTGAAGCAGCTGTCTTAAAATTCAGATTCTATATTTTCTGTATATATAATCGGTTGAAGATGTGAATGATTTTAATATCTACTGAAATCTCATTCCATTGTTCTCGAATAATCATCTTTCTCAAACTGAGAAAACTGATTTCAGATGCTCTATTTATCAAACACCAACTTTCTGGATAAATTACCGAATAAATTTAATTAATACAACCTCAAA
>CAODLS014878042.1:0-12707 GCA_948243855.1 Flueggea neowawraea | reverse complement strand
TTTCGATCATAGACCGTACACTACTTGCGCAAAAAAAGGATCATTCTAGTCTTATTAATTAACGGAGAAATTTTGTGCTTGAAATCAATTCTTCAGTAGCATTAGGCCTAACAACTTCAATTCTCCCATCTTGGTGAATTTCGTTGTCTGACGCTTCCGATCATAGGCGTACACAGGCCGTACACAACTTGCCCAAAAGGATCGTTCAACTTTTACTACTTAACGAAGAAATTTTGAGTTAGAAATCATTTTTTGGTTAGCATTAGGCCTAGGACTTCAATTCTCCCATCTTAGTGAATTTCATTATTTAACGCTGTGGATCATGGACCTTACACTACTTACTAAAAAGAGAATAGTTCTACTTTTCTAAGTAAACGACTTACTTTTACGCTAGAAGTCAAATATTAGATAGCATTTGGCCTAACAACTTCAATTCTCCCATCTAGGCAAATTAAGTTGTCTGCCGCTTCTGATGATAGACCGTAGACTACTTGTGCAAAGAGGGATCATTCTATTTTTACTACTTAATGACAAACTTTTGCACTTGAAATCAATTCTTCGTTAGATTAGGCCTAACAACTTTAATTCTCCCATCTTGGTAAATTTTGTTGTCTGACGCTTCTGGTCATGGACCGTACACAACTTGCGCAAAAAAGGATCATTCTAGTCTTACTACTTAACGACGAACTTTTCCAGTAGAAATCAATTCCTAGTTAGCATTAGGCCTAACAACTTCAATTCTCTTATCTAGGCAAATTTTGTTATCTAACACTTTCGATCATGGACCGTACACTACTTGCCAAAAAAGGATTGTTCTAGTCTTACTAATTAATGAAGAACTTTTGCGCTTCAAATCAATTCTTCATTAGCATTAGGCCTAGAACTTCAATTCTCCCATGTTGGTGAATTTCGTTGTCTGACGCTTCCGATCATGGGTCGTACACAACTTGCCCAAAAGGATCGTTCAAGTTTTACTTCTTAACGAAGAAATTTTGCTTTAGAAATCAATTTTTGGTTAGCATTAGGCCTAGCAACTTCAATTCTCCCATCTTAGTGAATTTCGTTGTTTGACGCTACCGGTCATGGACCGTACACTACTTGCGCAAAAAAGGATCGTTCTAGTTTTACTACTTAGCGACAAACTTTTGAGCTAGAAATCAATTCTTAGTTAGCATTAGGCCTAAAAAATTCAATTCTCCCATCTTGGCGAATTTCGTTGTCTGGCGCTTCCGATCATGGACCATACACAACTTGCGCAAAAAAAGATTGTTGTTGTTTACCACTTAACGACTAAGTTTTACGCTATAATTGAATTCTAAATTAGCATTAAGCCTAGGAACTTGAGTTCTCAATTAGCCAAAAAAGGATCGTTCTAGTTTTACTACTTAACAACGAACTTTTCACTAGAAATCAATTCTTAGTTAGCGCTAGGCCTAACAACTTCAATTTTCCCAACTTGGGAAATTTCGTTGTTTGACGCTTCCGATCATGGACCGTACACTGCTTGCGCAAAAAATGATCGTTCTAGTTTTAAAACTTAATGACAAAGTTTTGCTCTACAAATCAATTCGTATTTAGCATTAGCCCTAACAACTTCAATTCTCCCATCTTTACGAATTTTGGTGTTTGACACTTCCGATCATAGACCGTACACAACTTATGCAAAAAAGGTTTGTTCCGGTTTTACTACTTACCGACGAACTTTTGCACTAGAAATCAATTTTTAGCTAGCATTAGGCGTAACAACTTCAAATCTCCCATCGTGGCAAATTTCGCTGTCTGACGCTTCTGATCATGGACCATAAATAACTTGCGCAAAAAGGGATCGTTCTAGTCTTACTTCTTAACGTCCAACTTTTGCGGTAGAAATGAATTATTAGTTAGCAATAGGCCTGACAACTTCAATTCTCCCATCTAGGCGAATTCAATTGTCTAATGCTTCCGATCATGGACGTAGACTACTTGTACAAAAAGGGATCGTTCTGCTTTTACTACTTAATAAAAAACTTTTGGGGTAGAAATCAATACATAGTTAGCATTAGGCCTAAAAACTTTAATTCTCACATCTTGGCGAATTTTGTTGTTCGACGCTTCTGATCATGGATCCTACACTACTTGCGCAAAAAAGGATCGTTCTAGTTTTACTACTTAATGACGAACTTTTGCGCTCGAAATTAACTCTTCCTTAGCATTAGGCCTAACAACTTTAACTCTCCCATCTTGGCGAATTTCATTGTCTAACACTTTTGAGGATGAACCGTACACAACTTGCGCAAAAAAGGATCATTCTAGTCTTACTGCTTAACGACAAACTTTTCTACTAGAAATCAATTCTTAGTTAGGATTAGGCCTAACAACTTCAATTATCTTATCTAGACAAATTTCGTTGTTTGACGATTTCGATCATGGACCGTACACTACTTGTGCAAAAGAGGATCGTTGTAGTCTTACTAATCAACGATGAACTTTTGCGCTTAAAATCAATTCTTCGTTCGCATTAGGCCTAACAACTTAAATTCTCCCATCTTGTCCAATTCAGTTGTCTGGAGCTTCTGATCATGGACCGTAGACTACTTGTGCAAAGAGGGATCCTTCTATTTTTACTACTTAACGACAAACTTTTGCACTTGAAATCAATTATTCGTTAGCATTAGGCCTAACAACTTTAATTCTCCCATCTTCGCGAATTTAGTTGTCTGACGCTTCTGTTCATGGACCGTACACAACTTGCGAAAAAAAGGATTATTCTAGTCTTACTACTTAACACGAACGTTTCCAGTAGAAATCAATTCCTAATTAACATTAGGCCTAACAACTTTAATTCTCTTATCTAAGCAAATTCGTTGTTGTTAACTCTTTCGATCATGGACTACTTGCACAAAAAAGGATCGTTCTAGTCTTAGTAATTAATGAAGAACTTTTGCGCTTGAAATCAATTCTTCATTAGCATTACGTGTAACAACTTCAATTCTACCATCTTGGCAAATTTCGTTGCTTGACGCTTCCGATCATGGGCCATACACAACTTGCCCAAAAGGATCGTTATAGTTTTACTACTTAACGAAGAAATTTTGTGTTAGAAATCAATTTTTGGTTAGCATGAGGCCTAACGACTTCAATTCTCCTATCTTAGTGAATTTCGTTGTTTGACGCTGCCGATCATGGATCGTACACTACTTGCGTAAAAAAAGATCGTTCTAGTTTTACTACTTAACGACAAAATTTTGCATTAGAAATCAATTCTTAGTTACCATTATGCCTAAAAAACTTCAATTATCCCATCTTGGTAAATTTCGTTGTCTGACGCTTCCGATCATGGACCATACACAACTTGCGCAAAAAAAAGATTGTTCATGTTTTACAACTTAACGAATAAGTTTTACGCTATAATTGAATTCTCAATTACGATTAAGCCTACGAACTTGAATTCTCTCTTCTTGCTGAATATCGTTGTATGGTGCTTCCGATCATGAACCGTATACAACTTGCGCAAAAAAAGGTCGTTCTAGTTTACTACTTAATGATGAACTTTTTCATTAGAAATCAATTCTCAGTTAGCATTAGGCCTAACGACTTTAATTCTCCCATGTCGGTGAATTTCGTTGTTTGAGGCTTCCGATCATGGACCGTACACTACTTGCACACAAAAGGATCGTTTTAGTTTTACTACTTAACGACGAGCTTTTGAGCTAGAAATGAATTCTTCGTTAACTTTAATTCTTCAATCTTGGCTAATTTTGTTGTTTGACGCTTCCGATCATGTACCATACACAACTTATTGAAAAGTGGATCATTTTATTTTTCTAACTAAACGACGTACTTTTGCAGTAGAAATCAATTATTAGTTAGTATAGGGCCTAACAACTTCAATTCTCCCATCTTGGCAAATTTCGTTGTCTGACGCTTCTGATAATGGACCGTATACAACTTGCGTTCAAAAGGATCGTTCTTGTCTTACTACTTAACGACGAACTTTTCCGGTAGAAATTAATTCTTAGTTAGCATTAACCTAAAAACTTCAATTCTCTTATCTAGGAAAATTTTGTTGTTTGACGCTTCCGATCATGGACTGTACACTACTTGCGGAAAAAAATGATCGTTCTAGTTTTAAAACTTAACTTCGTAGTTTTGCGCTAGAAATCAATTCTTATTTATCATTATCCCTAACAACTTCAATTCTCCCATCTTTACAAATTTTGGTGTTTGACGCTTCCGATCATAGACCGTGCACAACTTGCGTAAAAAAGGATCATTCCAGTTTTACCACTTACCGACAAATTTTTGCACTAGAAATTAATTTTTAGTTAGCATTAGGCGTACGAACTTCAAATCTCCCATCTTGGCGAATTTTGCTATCTGACGCTTCTGATCATGGACCGTAAATAACTTGCACAAAAAAGGATCATTCTAGTCTTACTTCTTAACGTCCAAATTTTGCAGTAGAAATGAATTCTTAGTTAGCATTAGGCCTGACAGCTTCAATTCTCCCATCTATGCGAATTCAATTGTCTGACGCTTCCAATCATGGACCGTAGACTACTCGTACAAAAAGGGATCATTCTAGTTTTACTACTTAACGACAAACTTTTACGCTAGAAATCAATACATAGTTAGCATTAGGCCTAACAACTTCAATTCTCCCATCTTGGCGAGTTTTGTTGTTCGACGCTTCTGACCATGGACCGTACACTACTTGTGCAAAAAAGGATCGTTCTAGTTTTACTACTTAACGACGAACTTTTGCACTTGAAATCAACTCTTCCTTAGCATTAGGCCTAACAACTTTAGTTCTCCTATCTTGGCAAATTTCATTGTCTAACACTTCTGATCATGAACCGTACACAACTTGTGTAAAACAGGATCGTTCTAGTCTTACTAATTAACGATGAACTATTGTGCATGAAATCAATTCTTCGTTAGCATTAGGCCTAACAACTTCAATTCTCTCATCTTGGCAAATTTTGTTGTTTGACACTTCCGATCGTGGACCGTGCACAACTTATTAAAAAGAGGATTTTTCTATTTTTCTAAGTAAACAATGTCCTTTATGCTAGAAATCAAATATTAATTAGCATTGGGCCAAAAAAATTCAATTCTTCCATCTTGGCGAATTTTGTTGTCTGACGCTTCCGATCATGGACCGTACACAACTTGCACAAAAAAGGATTGTTCTAGTTTTACTACTTAACGACGAAATTTTGTGCTAGAAATCAATTTTTAGTTAGCATTAGAACTAAAAACTTCAATTTTCCCATCTTCGCGAATTTCATTCTTTGACGCTTTTGATCATGAACCGTACACAACTTGCAAAAAAAGGATCGTTCTAGTTTTACCACTTAAGGACAGACTTTTACGCTAGAAAGAAATTCTTACTTAGCATTAGGCCTAAATACTTCAATTCTCCCATCATGGCAAATTTCGTTGTCTGAGGCTTTCGATCATGGACCATACACAACTTGCTCAAAAAAGGATCATTCTAGTTTTACTACTTAACGACGAAGTTTTGCGCTAGAAATCAATTCTTAGTTTGCTTTAGGCCTAAAAACTTCAATTCCCCTCTTGGTAAATTTAGGTGTTTGAGGCTTCCGATCGTGGATCGTACATAACTTACTTAAAAGGGGATTGTTCTAGTTTTCTAAGTAAACAACATAATTTTATGCTAGAAATCAAATATTAGTTAGCATTGGCCCTAAAAGCTTCAATTCTTCCATCTTGTCAAATTTCGTTATCTGACACTTCCAATCATGGATCATACATAACTTGCGCATAAAAGTATCTTTCTACTTTTACTACTTAACGACGAAATATTGCCCTAGAAATCAATTTTTAGTTTGCATGAGGCCTAACAACTTCAATTCTCCCATCTTGGCGAATTTCGTTATCTGACCCTTCTGATTATGGACCGTACACTACTTGCGCAAAAAATGATCATTCTAGTTCTACTACTTAATGAAGAGGATTTGCGCTAGAAATCAATTCATAGTTAGCATTAGGCCTAACAACTTGAATTCTCCCATCTTGGCAAATTTCATTGTCTGACGCTTCCGATCATGGATCGTACACAACTTATTGAAAAGAGGATTGTTTTAGTGTTGTACGTAAATGACATACTTTTACTCTAAAAATCAAATATTAGTTAGCGTTAGGCCAAACAACTTCAATTCTCCCATCTTGGCAAATTTCGTTCCCTGATGGTACCGATAATAGACCATAAACAACTTGCGCAAAAAAGGATTGTTCTAGTTTTACTACTTGATGATGAACTTTTGCACTAGGAATCAATTTTTAGATAGCATTAAAACTAACAACTTCAATTCTTCCATCTTGGTAAATTTCGTTCATTGACGCTTTCAATCATGAACCGTACACAACTTGCACAAAAAAGGATCACTCTAGTTTTACCACTTAAGGACAGACTTTTTCGCTAGAAATAAATTCGTAATTAGCATTAGGCCTAACAAAATCAATTCTTCCAACTTGGAAAATTTTGTTGTCTGACGTTTCTGATCATAGACCATAGACAACTTGCGCAAAAAGGATCGTTCTAGTTTTACTACTTAACAATGAAATTTTGTGCTAGAAATCAATTCTTAGTTAGCGCTAGGCCTAACAACTTCAATTCTCCCAACTTGGGAAATTTTGTTGTTTGACGCTTCCAATCATGGACCGTACATTACTTGCGCTAAAAAGGATCTTTCTAGTTCTACTACATAACGACGAACTCTTGCGCTAGAAATCAATTCATAGTTAGCGCTAGGCCTAACAACTTCAATTCTCCCATCTTGGAGAACTTCGTTGTTTGAAGCTCGTGGACCGTATACACTTATTGAAAAGAGAATTTTTCTAGTTTTCTAAGTAAACAACGTACTTTTATGCTCGAAATCAAATATTAGTTAGCATTGAGCCAAACAACTTCAATTCTTCCATCTTGGGGAATTTCGTTGTCTGACGCTTTCGATCATGGAACATACACAACTTGCGCAAAAAAGGATTGTTCTAGTTTTACTACTTAAAGACGAACTTTTGCGCTAGAAATCAATTTTTAGTTGGCATTATAAATAAAAACTTCAATTCTCCCATCTTGGAACCGTACACAACTTGTGCAAAAAAGAATCGTTCTAGTTTTACCACTTAGGGACAAACTTTTAAGCTAGAAATAAATTCTTATTTAGCATTAGGCCTTGCGACTTCAATTCTCCCATGCCGGTAAATTTCGTTGTTTGACACATCCGATCATGGATCGTGCACTACTTGCGCTAAAAAGGATCATTCTAGTTTTAGTACTTAATGATGAACTTTTGCACTAGAAATCAATTTGTAGTTAGCATTAGTCTCAACAACATCAATTCTCCCGTATTGGCGAATTTCGTTGTTTAACGATTCCGATCGTGGACCGTACACAACTTATTGAAAAGAGGATGGTTCTAGTTTTCTAAGTAGACGATATACTTTTAAGCGAGAATTCAAATATTAGTTAGAATTTGGCCTATCAACTTCAATTCTTCCATCTTGGCAAATTTCGTTGTCTGACGCTTCTGATCATGGACCGCACACAACTTAGGCATAAAAGGATCTTTCTAGTTTTAGTACTTAACGACGAAATATTGAGCTAGAAATCAATTTTTAGTTTGCATTAGGCCTAACAACTTCAATTCTCCCATCTTGGCGAATTTCGTTATTTGACCTTTCTGTCATGAGCCGTACACTGCTTGCGCAAAAAAGTATCGTTCTAGTTCTACAACTGGACAACGAAGATTTGCTCTAAAAGTCAATTCATATTTAGCAACTGGCCTGACAACTTCAATTCTCTAATATTGGCGAATTTATTTCTTTGACAATTCCGATCATGGACCGTACACAACTTGGACAAAAAAGGATCATTCTAGTTTTACCACTTAAGGACAAATTTTTGTGCTAAAAATAAATTCTTAGCTAGAATTAAGCCTAACAACTTCAATTCTCCCATCTTGGCAAATTTCGTTGTTTAACGCTTCCGATCATGGACCGTACACAACTTATTGAAAAGAGGATTTTTCTAGTTTTCTAAGTAAACGACGTACTTTTATGCTAAAAATCAAATATTAGTTAGCATTGGGCTAAACAACTTCAATTCTTCCATCTTACCGAATTTCGTTGTCTGACGCTCCCGATCATGGACCGTACCCAACTTGCGCAAAAAAAGATCGTTCTAGTCTTACCACTTAAGGACGAACTTTTACGCTAGAAATAAATTGTTTGTTAGCATTAGGCCTAACAACTTCAATTCTCCCATCGTGGAAAATTTTGTTGTCTGAGGCTTCCGATGACGGACCGTACACAACTTGCTCAAAAAAGGATCGTTCTAGTTTTACTACTTAACGACAAACTTTTGAACTAGAAATCAATACTTAGTTTGTGTTAGGCCTAACAACTTTTGAGCTAGAAATCAATTCGTTGTCAGATGCTTCCAATTGTGGACTGTTCACAACTTGGAAAAAAAGGAGTTTTACTACTTAACGACGCCCTTTTGCTGTAGAAATCAATTCTTACTTAGCAAGGCCTAACAACTTCAATTCTCCCACCTTGGGCAATTTCGTTCTTCGACCCTTCCGATCATGGACCGTGAACAACTGGCGCAAAAAAGGATCGTTCTAGTGTTACTACTTAACGATGAACTTTTGCGCTAGAAATCAACTCTTAATTACCATTAGGCCTGGCAACTTCAATTCCCCCATCTTGGAGAATTTCGTTGCCTGGCGCTCCTGATCATCAATCGTACACTACTTACCGGAAAGTGGATCGTTCTAGTTTTCGAGATAAACGACATACTTTTGCTCTAGAAATCAAATATTAGTTAGCATTATGACTAAAAACTTCAATTCTCCCACATTGGCTGATTTCCATCACGTGCTGTACACAACTTGTGCAGAAAATTATCGTTCTAGTTTTACAACTTAACAACGAACTTTTGAGATAGAAATAAATTATTACTTAGCATCAGGCCTAAAAACTTCAATTCTGCCATCTTGGCGAATTTCTTCTTTTGACGCTTCCGATCATGGACCGTACATAACTTGTGCAAAAATGGATTATTCTAGTTTTACTAATTAATGATGAACTTCTAAGATAGAAATCAATTCTTAGCTAGCATTAGGCTTAAAAACTTCAATTCTCCCATCTTGTTGAATTTCTTTCTTGACGCTTTTGATTATCAACCGTAAACAACTTTCGCAAAAAAGGATCGTTCTAATCTTACTTCTTAACGAGGAGCTTTTGGACTAGAAATCAATTCCTAGTTAGCATTACGAGTAACAACTTCACTTCTCTCATCTTGGCGAATTTTGTTTTTTGACGCTTTTGATCATGGACCATACACATTTTGTGCAAAAAATGATAGTTCTAGTTTTGCTACTTAACGACAAAATTTTGCACTAGAAATCAAATCCTAATAGCATTAGGCCTAGCAATGTCAATTCTCCCATCTTGGCGAATTTTATTTTGTGATGCTTCCGATCCTGGACCGTAAACAACTTTGCACAAAAATGGATTGTTCTAGTTTTACTACACAACGACAAAATTTTGTTCTAAAAATCAATTCTTAGTTAGCATTAGGCATAACAACTTCAATTCTTGGACCTTGGCGAATTTCGTTGTTTGACGCTTCCGATCTTTGATAGTACACTACTTATCGAAAAGAGGATCTTTCTAGTTTTCGAACTAAATGATGAAATTAAATATTAGTTAGCGTTAGGCCTAACAAATTAAATTCTCCCATCTTCGTGAATTTCGTTGTCTGACACTTCTTATCATAGACCGTACACAACTTGCGCGAAAAGGATCATTCTAGTTTTGCTACTTAACAATGACCTTTTGAGGTAGAAATCAATTCTTAGTTAGTATTAGGCCTAACAACTTCAATTCTCACATATCAGCGAATTTCGTTGTTTGACGATTCCGATCATGGATCGTACACTACATATCGAAAAGAGGATCATTCAAGTTTTCTAACTAAACGACGTACTTTTACGCTATAAATCAAATATTAGTTAGCATTAGGCCTAAAAACTTCAATTCTCCCATCTTGGAAATTTTTTTTGTCTGATGCTTTCGACCATAAATCACAGACAACTTACGCAAAAAGGATCGTTCTAGTTTTACTAGTTAACGACAACCTGTTGCGGTAGAATCAATTCTTAGTTAGCATTAGGCCTAAGAACTTCAATTCTACCATCTTGGCCAATTTTGTTCTTTGACACTTCCAATCATGGACCGTACACAACTTGCGCGAAAAAGGATCGTTCTAGTTTTACTATTTAACGAAGAAATTTTGCGCTATAAATCAATTTTTAGTTATAATTTGCCTAACAACATCGATTCTCCCATCTTGGCAAATTTCGTTGTTTGACGCTTCTGATCATGAACTTTACACTACTTACCCGAAAGTGGATTGTTCTAGTTTTCTAACTAAGCAACATACTTTACGCTAGAAATCAAATATTAGTTAGCATTAGGCCTAAAAACTTGAATTCTCCCACATTGGCCGATTTCGTTCTTTGACGATTCCGATCATGGACCGTACATAACTTGCGCAAAAAATTATCGTTCTAGTTTTACAACTCAACAATGAACTTTTGAGCTAGAAATCAATACTTAGTTAGCATCAGGCCCAACAACTTCAATTATCCCATCTTGGTGAATTTCTTAGTTTCACGCTTCCGATCATGGACCATTCACAACCTGCGCAAAAACGGATTGTTCTACTTTTAGTACTTAATGATTAACTTTTGCGCTAGAAATCAATTCTTACCTAACATTAGGCCTAAAAACTTCAATTCTCCCATCTTGGCGAATTTTTTTCTTTGAAACTTTCGATCATGGACCGTACATAACTTGCACAAAAATGACCGTACATTTAAGCTGTAAATCAATCTTAGCTAGCGTTAGGCCTAACAACTTCAATTCTCCCATCTTGGAGAATTTCGTTGTTTGACGCTTTCGATCATGGACAGCACACAACTTGCGCAAAAAGGATCGTTCTAGTTTTACTACTTAACGACAACCTGTTCTAGTAGAAATCAATTCTTAGTTAGCATTAGTCCTAACAACTTCAATACTACCATCTTGGCCAATTTTTTTCTTTGACCCTTCCGATCATGGACCGTACACAACTTGTGCAAAAAAGGATCGTTCAAGTTTTATTACTTAATGACGAACTTTTGCTCAAGAAGTCAGTTATTCGTTAGGCCTAAAAACTTATTGAACAAAAAATAATTGTTCTAGTTTTAACACTTAACGACGACCTTTCGGGCTAGAAATCAAGTTTTAGTTAGCATTAGGCCTAAAAACTCCAATTCTCCCATCTTGGCAAATTTCGTTGTCTGACACTTCCGATCATGAACCCTACACTGATTACCGAAAAGAGGATTCTTTTAGTTTTCTAACTAAACGACTAACGTTTGCGCTAGAAATCTAATATTATTTAGAATTAGGCCTAACAACCTCAATTATCCCATCTTGGCAAATTTCGTTGTCTGATGCTTCCTATCATGGACCCTACACTACTTACTGAAAAGAGGATCGTTCTGGTTTTCTAACTAAACGACATACTTTTGTGCTTGAAATCAAACATTAGCCAGCATTAGGCCTAAAACCTCAATTCTCTCATGTTGGCAAATTTGGTTGTCTGGCGCTTTTGATCGTGGACCTCGCACTCCTTTTTGAAAAGAGGATCATTCTAGTTTTCTAAATAAATGACGTAATTTTGGCTAAAAAAATATTAGCTAGCATTATACCTAACACCTTCAATTCTCCCGCCTTAGCGAATTTCTTTCTTTGACGCTATTGATCGTGGATCGCACAGAACCTGCGCAAAAAAATATCGTTCTAGTTTTACTACTTAAAGACGTAATTTTACAATAGGAATCAATTCTTAGCATCAGGGCTAACAACTTCGATTCTCCCATCTTGGCGAATTTCGTTGTCTGACGCTTGCGATTATGGACTGTACATTACTTACCGAAAAGAGGATCGTTCTAGTTTCTTAATAAATGACGTACTTTTGTACTAGAAATCCAATATTAGTTACTTTGGGCATAACAACTGCAATTCTCCCATCTTGGCCATTTTCTTTCTTTGACGATTCCAATCATGCACTGTACACGACTTGCATAAAAAAGAATCATTCTAGTTTTACTACCTAATGACGAACTTTTGAGCTAGAAATCAATTTTTAGTTAGCATCAGGACTAACAACTTCATTTCTCTCATCTTGGGGAATTTTGTTGTCGCACGCTTCCAATCATGGATCGTAGACTGCTTACTAAAAAGAGGATCCTTCAAGTTTTCTAACTAAATGTTGGAATTCGCGGCTAAAATATGACATTCATGTACATAAATGGCAGCGGATATAACAAAAATTTAATGCCTTGAATTCCCCCAAGGACCCATGCAAATCAACATGTATAATTAAGGTTGGAAGATTTACCTTTCACCAAGGTACGATCGATCAGTTGTATGAAACGTAGGTGTAGCTCTTTGTACCAAGAACCTGAATCACCTTTGAGGAATCACGTTGTTTTTGCACGAACGTGGCTACAGGTATCCACACGAACGAACTTGGAATGATCGCAGTGTACTAGCACCCTTTTAGAATCACTATTCTAAAGCTCACAAAATTATTTTCTCTCTTTGAACTGTAGCACACTAATTCGGCAATGGAATGATTAAAT
>CAODLS014877806.1:0-18369 GCA_948243855.1 Flueggea neowawraea | reverse complement strand
GGTTAAACTTGCTTGCTACAGAGCAGGGAAGGTCAATCCACAATTTCCATATTTGCTTCATCTTGGTATTCAGGTATTTAAATGGCAGTGTTCAATTAAATGGCAGTGTTTACTCATGTTGTTCATTTCCTGTTATAATTTGCTATATTGTTTGCAATCCTGTCTGTTAATAACAGCCTATTCCTTGTCTTACCAGAGTTATGATTCAAACTTTCTAAAGATATATCCAGAGATTCCACCCACTCCATTGCAATTAGAAGAGGATCTGGAGCAGCTTAAAGTTCTTGAGAATGGCTATAAAATGAAGGTATGCTAAATTTTCCTTTGTCACACTTGTCCTTACCATTGTAATGGGCTAATTCTCAAGAAACCGTGTGGCTTCCTATGCAGCCTTAATTGAGACATCAGACATCCATGACACCTTTCCCTGGCTTGCTTTTATTGTAAGCTTTTGGATGGTGTCCTTTGACATTGCATTGGTTTCTTTTAAAGTTATTTTGAATGTTATTGTTTCTCAACTAAATCCAAAGTCAATTACTACCAAAAAAGAGAAAAGGAAGAGAATAATTATGAATTTTGTTCATAGAATTCAAGGATTGTGAACGTATTTCCCCGCAGGTGATAAAGGTTGACCATGAAGCCCATGGTGTTGACATTCCAGAAGATGTTGAAAAGATAGAGAACTTGATGCGAGAGAGAAATCTGTCATAAGTTTGATCGTTCATACACCAGTTCGAAGGAAAGGAATGTCACAAAGCAAGGTTCTGGTTCTGTAGCCGTGTAGATCTTGTACCATTCTTTATTACTTCATTTTCATTTTCTTTATTTCGTTTACTCTTTTGTTTTTTGTTTTTCCTGTGTAGTATAAGCATCTCAAAGTTAGCACATTGTGATAGCTAAACCTGAGAGTAACTATAACGCCGGCTTTATTTTTTTTTAGTGTTGTGTGCTTAAATATTTAAACAGGCTCTATCTGCTAAATGAACATCAGATATTCTTTGGTGTGCAATAAATTTTCTTCAAATTACCTGTACTAGTTTTGCATTCGAATATATTTTAGAGTTAGTGCACGTTGTTTTTTTTTTAGAAGTTTCTGACCAAAGAAGCAGTAAACTTTCTTCAGAATTTTTTTTCAAGTTTTTGGCAAATGTATATGGTCATGTACAAGAAAATTATCTTGATGATGGAGAGCTTACAATGCAAAGTTTACACTCTCTATCGGAGAAATGCAGGGATTAGCTTCTATATGATCCAAAGGAATGAGCTCTATAATGTTGAATAGGTTGTGCTTGTCAAGCATAAGCTTGGTGCTATTTGATGGGTTTGTTGATTTTAAAGCCAATGCTATTTGAAGACTTTGTGTAGGTTTGTATTTTGAACTCATTGTATTTGACCAGGTTCCTTCGCTGCCACAATGAGTCGCAATGCAATCAGATACAATCATAATGAAGAGGATAGGTTCAGCAGTTTGCCAGACGCAATCATACTAAATATCTTCTCTTTTATGGACGCAAAAGATGCAGTAAGAAGTGGGTTTCTGTCGAAACGATTTGTCTACTTGTGGACTAATGTTGCTTGTCTCCATTTTCAACAATCGACCATGAAATTCATTAGCACTACTCTCTTCTATCACAAGCTGTCCAGTCTGGAGAAATTTTCTGTCAATTAGTATTACAATGCCGATGATGCTTATTAACACTATTTCGAATTTGATAGATTGGTTCGATTTTTTTAGTATGGCTAATGTTAAAGACCTTACCCTCAAGTTCCATCAATGCCGTTATAGGTTGCCACGACCATTGTATTCGATTTCACGCCTGAAGAAGCTCAAATTGATGGGTTGTAAGGGCATTTTCGCTAGTTATATTTATTTGGGCAAGTTACAAAAACACCTTCGTTTAAACAATTAATTACAAATAAACAGCTCATTTATTTTCTTATCACATCATACTACATTTTTTCTTACATCATACTACACATCCTTTTTTTTCTTACATCTCATATTACAAAACACCATTTTTCTTACATTTTTTTACTATAATTCAAGTTTTTTTTTCAGTTTTAGTCCTTGTATTTTATTTTTTTTCATTTTAGTCATTTTTGGTTTTTTAAATTACTCCATTTTTTAGAATCAACCTAAAATCAATTCTACAAAATTTTTTAAAAACCTTAAAATCAATCTAATATCAAATTTATATAAACTCGACATAAACTTATTTTAAATCAACCTAAAAACAACTCTACAAGTTTTTTTAAAAAAATCTTAAAATCAACATAATATCAACTCTCTATAAACTCGACATAACTTTTTTAGAATCAACCTAAAATCAATTCTACAATTTTTTTTAAAGCTTTAAAATCAACCTAATATCAACTTTGTATAAACTCTACATAATTTTTTTTAAAATCAACCTAAAATTAATTTTACATAAAATTTTTAAAAACCTAAAAAAAAATTTATATAAACTACATATAAACTTGAAAAAAATACAAGAAACTCTTTTCAAAATCAAAAAACTTAAATTATGCCTAAATAAATATTTTTAGAAAATTTAGACAAAAATAGGGACTGATTTTCAATGTGAACAGATTTTAAAACTTTAAAATAATTTTTTTTATAAAAACAAGGACTCAAATGCAAAAAAAAAACTAAAACTTAAAAAAATATTTTCTTTTGATACTTAGAAAACTTTCTTTTGACAACTTTAAAAACACTTACAAAATTTTATAAAAACATTATATAAACTTTACTTAAACTTAATATAATTTTTTTCAAAACATTATATAAACTTTACATAAACTTAATATAATTTTTTTCAAAACATCTTATTGTAATAACCTAAAAAATCAACCTTATATAAACTCAATGTAAATCATGTTCAAAAACATCGAACTATATCTTAAATAAATTTTAAAATTTGTCAAAATAAATTACTATCATTTAAAAATAATTTTATTAAAACAGAAAAAAATAAAAAAAAAAAAGAAGAAGAACATCGGCTAGGGTTTCAAAGAACCCTAGCCACTATTCTTGGCGGCCAAATCTAGCCGCCGGCCTCAGCGACCAGATATGACCGCCACCAAGTCCGACGAAGGTGGAGGACAATAAAGAAATGAGGAAACAAGTTTGACAAGGTGAAAAAGTGCAGAATCGAGGCGGACAAATGGCTGATTCACGACGAAAAAGGAAAATCAGAGGGGAAAAAGGCAGATCGGAGAGGAAGAAGGCAGATTAGAGGCGGAGAAGGGAGATCCGACCCGGAGAAGGCAGATCTGACGTGAGGGTGAATGAGAGAGAGTAGGTCTTGGAAGAAAGAGAGAGAAAGAGGCAGAGGTCGAGATTAGTCGGAGGAGGAGAGACAGAGGCAGAAAGGAGCGGAGCAGACGGAGGCAAGAGTAGTGGAACAGATGGGTCAGTTGAGGGAGGGAGAGGAAGGAAGAGAGAGAGAGGAGTGCAGAAATGAGAGAGGAGAGAGAAACGAGTTGACCAAATAAGACAAAAGGAAGAGTGAAAAGGACTGAACAATAAATGACCACTTTGTATAAAGTAAAAAATGTCTCCGCCGCTCAGTTGTAAATGTTGGACCTTTAATTAAGAAAGCAAACCCAATGAGTTAAGAAATATAAGAAAAGCTGAGTATTATAAGCTACAGTGTAATTATCTCTATTTATTTGGGTATAATTATCATGTCACATTAGCATTATATTGAACTCTTTCTTGATTAAATTTTCTCACTTAACAATTATTTTCTTCTTTATACTCAAGCATGAGACTTACACTCACTTCTCTCCTCATTTAATTTATTTGTAATATACATTTGACAATAAATATATATATTGAACATACTATTTTATACTTTTATGTAAATTAAATTATAATATTAAAATTATTTTTTTATTATTTCGGATAAAGTATTTGTGCAAAACTTTTGGAAATAATATTTTCTATAAATTAGTGTCGATTGAATAAATACGAAAAATAAAATTTGTAGGTGAAAACATAATCACCTTCAATGTCCAAAAACATTAAAATACATTAAACAAACGATCCAAAATAAATTAATCAAACAATTCGTAAGATAATACGTAAATAAAGTAAAATAATAAAAAAACATTAATTTTCATCTTCATTACTTCCTAAATGTAATTGGAAAAAAAATGATCATAGTTTGGATCTATTTAACAAGAGAAGAGGGAGAAATGTAATTAATAAAATATGTGTTTGATAGGAAAAGAGAGAAAAATGTAATTGAAATTGTGTGTAAAAAAGAAATGAAGTGAAAAGGGATATTTATAGATGAAAATGGAAAAAAACAAAAAAAAAAAAAAGAAAAGTAAGGGCCAAACGGTCCCTTAACGAAAAAAAACAAATAAAAAAACGCACCAACAGTCAAATGACCATAACATTTTTTTAAAAAGAAGAAAAGGACAGCTTCACAAGTCGACCCCACTTGTTACGTGGAACATGCAAATGTTCTCCATAACAGTATCATCCACTCCCTAATGGAGAGTGGATGAGATGCGGGTTCAATATCTCACATGGAGAGTGGTGAAGATTGGCAAGCAAATTATATCGCTTGCTAATAATTGCGTTCTTCATCCCTCGTCTTTGTTGTCACACGGTCCGACAAGTTTGGAATTTATGGACAATGTACGCAATCTGAGATATATGAATTGGTGTAAGTACGTCTTTGATGGACTGTGTGCTGGGGCAAAGGATTTGCAATTGCAAGTACAAGAAATTAAAAATGAGAGACGGTTTTCATTGAATCTGAAGGGCTACATTATCCTTTTGGAGGTGGGAATATGTAGTTGCATGTCAGCCTTTTACATGCAATGAAGAGACAAAGGAACCACCAGTTGACAATCTTGGGGAAGAAGAATAATACAGTCCTTTAGATTCAATGAAGACCGTCCTCCATTTTCAATTTCCTGCACTTGCATTTGCAAGTCCTTCGCCTCAACACACAGTCCATCAAAGACGTACTTACACTAATTCATCTCTCTCAGATTGCGCACATTATCCATAAATTTCAAACTAGTTAAACTATATGGCAATGAAGACGAGAGACGAAGAATGCAATGATTGGCAAAAAATATAAAATTTTCTTGCCAATCTTTGCCACTCTCCATGTGAGTCAACTCATCAATCAATCCCTTTATGTTTCCCTTCTCACATTATATTTTTGTCGTAGCTTACCTAAATTAGTTTTGAGCTTGCTAATGTCCCTTCCTCCAAATGGCAATCCCATAATCCTTCCTACAGCTTCTTCAGTAATCGTCAACTCCTTACCATACTTAAAATTCGCATCTCCCAAGATAATTCTTTCATCAGTTCTACTACCTCCAAATTTCTATGTTGTTAAATCCCCAACCCTAATATTTCACCTAAACCCAAATCTTTTGCACTATTGCATTTTTTTCTCTCATAAACATTGTAGAAATCTCGTGAAAGGCATCAATCCATACCTTGTACTCGTATAGTACTGAAAAATTAAATATGAAATTTAAAACAAACAGCTTTGTAATTTGTGTAATCTATAATTTTTACATGATAAACTGGTCAATACTTGACATATTGTTGTTAATCAATTCACGTTACCTTTTGCTTTCCATCTTTACAACTCATTAATTCTTTTTTCTTTGAAGATGTCGCACTGCTTTCATTCTTTTCCATGGACTCCACTTACCTTCTCCTATGAATAGATTTTTGTGGAGGAAACAAACATTTAAAATTACTACTGATTCTATAATAATAATTATATTGTTATGACCAAAATTCTATTGGTACTAATTATAATAATAATTAGATCATTATTTGTGAATATCTTCAGTTCAGGTTGAGTAGTAATATGATTCCCATATTCTAATATTTACATTGCGACGGACAACAGATATGACAAAAATCACAAAATGAATCATCCTAAACGCCGCAATAGGCAATGTGAAAAGAGCAACCAACCATATATCTCAATCAATTAGCATATTTTTGTTGGATTTAAGGATTCTGGCCACGTAATTATAAGATTGGATTATATTAAAAGAATCTTATTAAAACTCATTTTTAATATTACAATACATAGTAGATCAACATTCACACGATGCTATGAAATTTATTTTTTAACATTGTTTTATGTCTTACAAAACTATGTTTGCAATACATCATATAGATAGTCCGTGAAAATTGAAAATAAAAATAAATTAACATTACAAACTAGGATAATTAAATATGGATGAATAATACCTAGTTATAATACAACAAACAGACTTAGATGATAGAGCAGTATATTGTCAAAGCTATTGATTCGAAAACCAATTATAATAGATGATATAAAGATGAGTTAGCTCAATCTACATTGTTAACCAACCAATTTAATCTCTCATCATGACTCTTCTAACATTGCTTTGTCACATTTCCATTTAGTATACCTCAGAAAAGTACAACATTTAGGGCGGCCAACGCTTAACCGACATATATCAATACCACTCGTCTACAATTTCTTCTTACCAAATAAAGGTCGTTACTAGAATAAAGACTCTTAAAAAAATTTTTAACGAACTCGACTCTTTATAATAATTATTTAATATTTTAATGATTGAAATACAAGAGGAATACAATTTGGGAGCACACAAAAAATTTTGGTCAAAGAACAGCCTTCTATGTGCCCTGTCTCCACTGTAGCTTTCCCAAGTCAAAAACCCTAAGCTTCTCCTCTGCCCTCTCTCTCGACTGCACACAAAAGAAGTCTCTCTCTCTCTCTCTCTCCACGTCCTAAGCTTCTCTCGTCGGTGTGTGTGTATCTCCCTCGCGCCACTCTTTTCCGTTGACGATCTTCTCTCTGCGGACGTTTGTTCTCCCAACGGTAGCTCTCGCTTGACTCTATCTCCGTCCCCTTAAGGCTCTCTCTCTGCCGCATTGTTGCTCTATCTCCGTCCAGTGCTCTCTCTGCTCTGGCTCTATCTAAGCCCGTTCCTTCTCATCCCCAACGTCGTAAGCTTTGGAGGTAATTTTTTGTCACTGATGTGGCGAGAATTTTGTAGTTGTTGCATGAGTTTGCAAACTGGTTTAGGTTTGTTTTAGTTTCTCATTAGATTAAAGCCCTAATCTTCAGGGTTGTTGGCTTCTGTTTTGACCATGTTGTAGTTGTTGCAATTGCATTGTTTGTTGTATTCAATTGTTCTGAACAGTAATGACTTTTTTAGGCGTGAAGGGACTGCAATTCTATTGTTCTTTGTTGTTGTTTTATATTGTCTTTTTCTCTGCTTTGTATGGACGAAGGATTTAGTGTAGTTTGTTTTATTGTTTGTGGTTGCTTGTTTTGGAAGTGTTGAGCAGGGCAAGGTCGAAAATTGGTGAAACTGATATTGCATATTGTGGCTGGTTTTTTTTTGTTGGGAATTTTTTTGGATTATAAATTCTATCTCGTTTGGAGTTATAGGCGTAAATGTAATGAAGCCAAAGTTGGATGTTAACTGAACATGGCAAACTTAGATGGTCCATCCAAAAGATTTGTTCAAAAAACTTGTTTGTACATACTTTGACATGTAGTCTATTAGGCTGCTGATTTGTAGTGAATTTTTGTCATGTAGTTTAGTGATATGGAGGCAAGAAGGGATGAGCCTACAACAGGAAACAATGCAGCTACTTGGGGGAAAAAGAGAAAAATTACGTCAACAAACCCGGAGTGCAAGGTAAAGTGAAGTCAATCTACAAAACATGTGGTAACCTTATATATATGAACTTTTTAAGAAATATCCATTTGATGTGACATTGTGTTTTTGTTTTTGATTGATGTTTTATGTCGACATATACAAATTCAAGAAGCGGTTTGTTTCCTTTCAAGAGATTTCTTGAAAGTTTATCCGAGGAAAAATGCAATCTTGTAAAAGACTTGGGTTTGGGCCATCTTCTTGGTTTAAAAGTTCAACAAAACAGAAATAAGAAGATCGATGAACTTATGAGGCGTTTTGATCCAAAGACATGAAAATTAAGTGTTCATGGCCGAGGATTAGAAATTACAGAGGATGATGTTAAAAGGATTTTTGGTTTGCCCGCCGGTACAAAAGACATTAGTAAGTTGAAGAGAAATCTGCGAGAGTTGAGGGATAGGTACAATCTGAAGAAGGAAAAGCGGAAGGAACTAATTGGCAATATGGAAACTTTTGAGAACAATGAGGAGTGGCAAGCTAATTTTATATTGCTTGCCATAAATTGCGTTCTTCGGCCCACCTCTTCCTTGTATTGTAATCCAGTTAGTTTGGATTTTTTTGGATGATGTTAGCAGATTACAAGACATGAATTGGTGTAAATATGTACTCGACGGACTTATGGCGGGCACAACCGATTTCCATAACCAAGTGAAAAATGTTGAAGACGGTAGGAGTTTTTCTCTTCCACTGAAGGGATGCACCCTTCTCCTTGAGGAACTAATGCAATTTCTTAGTATATTTTCATTCATGGTTCCTTTATTAGCACTTATTTTTTTGAGAAAAATGATGCATATTTTATCATAATTTTTGGTAGATAATCGATATGGAGCATGTGAAGTGTATATTCATGAATATTCTGTGGGGCCTACGTCTGCTTCCACGCATATCTGATTGGACAGATGAAATGCTGAAGAAAGTTTATGCCATTTTGGTAATAATGCTCTCCACTGTTTGTGGTAACGTTATGAGTAATTAATTATGTTTGTTAGCTAATTTCATATTCTTATTCTGTTTAGGTTGAACTATTTACTAGAGAAGCCATTCATTCCACAATTCAGATGGACATTGACGATGTCATTCCAAGAAATGTGAGTAGGCAAGATGGGGAGGTTTCCAGTCCAAACCTTTTGGTGCGGGTAGAGGCGTGAGAAGCTTCTAATGCAACATTGTTAGCGTCCAATGCATCTTTGGTAGCGTCTAATGCAGCTTTGGTAAAAGAGTTGTCTTCTATTAGAAGTATGATGGAGAAAATACAGGCTGCAAACAAAGGGAAAGGCAAGGTGGTTGAATTAAAATCGCCTGAAGATGTAATCAATGACGTGTATTCCGACAGAACCATTGCCTGTTGAGAAAACGCCACCCGTTAATGAGAAGATCCCGACAAGTAAGGAGAACGAAGAGTTGGGACCAACAACAACAAAAATTGTGGGAGAGATTGGAAAAGAGGAGGAGGTAACAGTCATTAATATGATTATATGTAAATTAATCACATTTTCTATCCTTTTTTTTCTTGAATCATGTTAAATGTTGATATTATAGGTGCTTCAAATAGTCTCAATCTGTGAAGCATGCCTCTAATACAATTAAGTACTGATGAAACGCAAAACGTTCAGGCCTGCGTAATACTTTGAAGATAAAGAAGAAGAATCTATTCCAACCCGAGGGCCAGTCGAAGAAAGTTAAAGCAAAAAAGACAACTAGAATGCAGTTGGTATAACCCAAAATTTCCTGTTTATTTGATCTTGACTGTGCACTTAGATACTTAGGTGTTTTTATTTGCTTATTTGCATGTTCTTAAATTTGTCAGTGTGATAGTGGGAATTCATCGAATTCACCAACTTTGTGCATGTTGCTGAATCCAGAGGAAGATATTTATAATTTCGTACTTAATGGAAAACCCTTTGATATGAGGTGATTTAATGAATGAGATTTTTTTTTCATCGCTTTATTTTTTTTTATGAGTGACAAATAGTGATGTTGTTGACGTATATAGCTCTTACATATTCGATAGTGGGACTGATTATGCTTCACGTGAAGATTTAGAATGCTTAAAGCCTCATCACCAAGTCAACAATGTGGTAAAATCGCCCAAAATATTTAATGTTAGTTTGTTGTTATGTTCGCATAAGTGGTGGCATTATTAATGAGTGAATTCTCTACGAGGTTATTGATCTAGTTGTTCATTTGTTGGCAAAGGAAATGACTAAAGATCCACAGGAGATTCAAACCTATTGATACTTGTCGTATGCGTTATAGGTAAATGCCTATGTCTATGGTGTATATTGAGTTTCATAACAAGTGGCAATTGTTGTATCCTTTAATGTGTGGTATTTGGTTGATTTTGAGCAAGAAAGTGTTTTGCATGCTACAATGGTTGATAGTAGCCTTGTAAACAAAATGGTTATATCCTACCGTAGGAACAAACCTTGTACTGGAGAAATAACGAATGTTTATTGGGGTATGGTTAGTGTATTTCATATGATTTTAGTAAGGTAAACGTTGAAATATTACATTTAATGAACATATTGCAAATCTGTTTGTAGATTTGCATTCCTATGCTTGATAAGCTGATGAGCAACTAGGGCATTGGTATTTGCTCGTGGTAGATTTAAATAGTCGAAAGGGCTATGTTTTGGATAGTTGCAAATTGGCGGGTCAAAGTAGACGGATTGGAGATTGCAAGAAAATGGTATGTTATATTTTAGAACATTTATATAAACATACATTCTCTTGTCATTTAATATGCAGCTAATTGTGGTTAAAATGTTTATGACAACTGCATTTTTTAGACAAATGGCTTGCCCATACGAAATTTCATTTGCGATTCCTTTTTGAGAAACTGGAATTCTCAGGTTTCCCAATAGAAGTTGTTGGAGTCCACCAGCAGGGCAATTTGTGAGTTATCCTAAAAAGTTAATAAAATGTCAACTTATTATTTAGTTGTCATTGTTGAACATTGTGTTTGTAGGTTTAATTGTGGCATCTATGTGATACAATACATGCTCCTCATCCGCAAGTTTGAAGAGTTTGTAAGTTGTCCTAGTATATTTAATTTCACATGAATTAAATTATATATTTTTAGTACACAAACTGACTACATATATCTATATGTTGTGGTTGTGTTTTAATTGTGAAGGAAAAGTTGAACTTCGACAGTGATGTTCAGCCCATTCGACAAGCGATCATGTATGGGATGTGTAATCATGAGTTCAACACACGCACGTGAAAACATGTTAAAGAGAGCTATTGCATATCACACTTTCTTCGACCAGAAAAACCAGGGGAAACAAACACATCACTTATACCAAGCCGTGAACAAACTATGCAAACAGTTGCTGTGATATTAAAACTAAACTGAAATATTTTGTACAGCATATCATCAACCATGGTTTTTTGTTCCATTGTCCGCATTGTACAAAATTCATTTTGAAGCCCAAAATACCTCTTTTTTGTGTAGGCCTTACCAGCCATGGTATCCAGGTTGCAAGGAAATGTATAGATAGGATTTTCTGTAAACATTATATTTTTCCAATGAGAATCACTCGTTGATCCCATCACAAATTATTTCCAATCATCATTTAAATAAGAATACAAGCACAATGGATTTAAGTGATAAGACCTGTTGACAAAAAAGATTCGTGGAAGCAATTACACAAATTATAGAGCACACAAAGGGTGGGTCAATTAGTAATATACCAAAGTAATGCTGGTAGTAGAGCTGCAAAAAACAAGCCATGATGGCTTCAAAATCACCCGTAACACACACCTGAAACATTGAAAGTTTCTTTAAGACAATTGTTGTTTGTCTCATAAGACAATTGAAAGTTTATTCTCTAAATTTGAAGTACCTGACAAATATATTAGATTAAATGAAAAAAAAATTGAATTCTTAGGTGATTTCAGAGGCCACACAATGAAATTGAATTCTTCTTGTATCATTTGAGTATAGCAAAAGAAAGCTACATAGTAATCAAACTAACAATGCAAACAATGAGATTAACCCAATCAAGAAAAACATCAAAGTCCACATAACTTTCAATGAAAATCATCAGACATACAAATTATATAAAAACACGATATTTGTAGTAATACCTGACTTTCTTGATGAGGAAGGACTAGAAACCATCACAGTGCTACATAAAGGAATCGCAAGGCACTGGAGAAAAAGTCAATTACTAGAAGATGTGTAGCTGATATCATTAGTCGTTGACAACCCAACTGGCATATTGAACTACTATCCCTATAAAAAAAATAAGCACATTTGTTAGCAAATTGAATCTACCCATTGTAATTGAGGACATAAAAATCAAGTTATAACTTAGAAAGAATACTGACATGGATGGAGGAGTTCCCACCGCAGAGGTCTTGTGTGGCACTAGAAGTACCTTGGAAAGTACTACAAGTTCCTTGGAAATTGGTAGTAGTAGACATTACTTGTCCATTCAGAGGACATCTTAGTTTTGTAGGCCCAATTTCATTGCACACGGACTATTTCCTCTTTGTTGTCTTTTTGGACTCAACCCTTTCTCTCCATTTATCCAAGTTAGGATCTAGCACATTTTCCCATTCATTAGGTGTTGGGAGTGATTTATCTCGCACAAGAATATCATCCACACTTTTTTTTAGGGAGACTATATTTTCCCTTAACTTTAACATAAGTGTCATTGTTCTTGCAAGCCACATAACACAAATGTCGAAAAGAATTGTACAAATCTCCGTAGCAAATGTCTTGTAAAAACTAGTTCGATACTATAGTTGAGCTAGAAAAACTCATCAGAACAGTTGTTTTTGCCTCCTTTGTCCATCTCTTCAAAATTAGCATTGGTGGAATGCATCTAAATAGTTCCCTTTTCATCACGTACAATAAATGCAGGCATGAGAAACTCGTTGACTGCAATAGTTGACATGAGCATAACAACTTGTTTTCAAACTCCGAGTAAACGACAACAAAACATCTTGCGTTCGTGTTATACCAACCAACAAAGAAATGTACTTCTCCTCCATCTAGTACTGGAGGTGCAAAGTCCATGTAAGCAACTACCTCATTCAACTGCTCTTGGAAAATAGTGAAAGACTCTATTGTGTAGATGTTCTCGGCAGGGACCTCAAACTCCTTGCAAAGATGCTTGCATATTGGCTTCCCATATTGTGGAAGGTGATCTAGATGCATCTCTCTATGCCTAATTTTAGATAGGACTACATCATAACATTTCACGAATTCGGTGAACGTTAATTTCTTGTGCTTAAATCCTTTCAGGAATGAATGCATACTTTCACACCTTGATGTTGTCCGAGTTCCCCCAAAAAACTTATCCATCAAATATGCCTCGACCCACATGGCCCTAGATTCCTACAAATTCGCCACTCACTAATTATCAGTCAAGCTGTATGACATGACTAATTAATCCCACTCATTTTCAAAGTGCTCCACATCGATTATTCGAAACATTAATCTTGTGAAGTCATTAGCAAACTTTGGATCTTTTACATGATGGTTTGTAATTTTTTTTAAATGGAAAGAACATAATTGATGAGTAGCATCAGGGAGCACCTCTCTAATGGCTGAACTCATACTTAGATCCCTATCTGTCACCACTGATGTTGGTTTTCTCCCTCCCATGCATTCCACAAATTGGCTTAAAAGCCAATAGTAGTTCTCAGCAGTCTCACATGCTAAAATTCCACATTCGAAGATAATGGTTTGCCTATAATGATTTATGCCAATTATTAGGACTAGTGGCATGTTGTATCAATTCCTTTTAAATGCTGAGTTAAAAGCAACAACATCTCTAAAGCATGCGTAATCATAACGGCTCTCGGAATCTGCCCAATAAAGGTTTCCCATATGTTTATTACCATCAACAGTGTTGTTAAAATATAATCAAGGGTCATGTTCTTTCTAGGCATAAAAATAGCCCAAAACACCCTGAATGTCACCATTGGGAGGTTCCAAATCCTTCCCCGCTTGAGTATGGTTATACACATCTCTAGGAATGAAACCCATTCTATCAAATCCGCTAGATTTCACTGCCATTAGATCAATTATATGCCTTGTGTCCACTCCAGCACTCCTTATGCATTGATCTATGCTTTTGAAGCATCATTGATTTTTCTATGTGATGTTAGAAAATGCAGATGATCGGTCTTCACTAATTCATGGCTATGCTCCATCACAAATCTATTGACAACCCACACATTGGTCTTTCGGCTTGAAATTAACCTGAAATTTTGCTAGACAATCCATTCTAAAATCAACCATCAGCTTTCTCTTTCGACCAAAGAGATTGATCCATTCTTCATTCCTCCTTTCCTTCTTTTGACATACCCATGTTCTAAGCCGAGACACACTAGTCACTGTTTTTTTTCAATGAGAACCTTAGAACTCCAAACCCAACTTGCCTTGCATATGACATGTAGAAAGACTCTGCATCCTCTAATGTCGCAAATTATCTTCCCATTATCTCTTCATACCTAAGTTTTGTATAGTCTCCTTCGGCATTACTATCGATCACCTCATTTTCTTTGCCACCCTCTATACCGCCTAAATAATTTGCATTGTCATCATTATTGTCACCATCATCATCACTGCTACCTTGCTCTTCATGAGTATATTCTCTTTTATCACCATTCTCGCTACACTCACTTGAGTCAAAATAATCTACTAAGCTTTTACCCTTGAAATTCTCCATAATGCAAATCTTATATGCACTGCACAAATTACAAAAAAATCATGCAATCAATATATTAATAATGATACTTCGATCAAATAAATAAATGCTTATGCCATGAAGCAAACAAATAACTTAAAACTTATCTTTCAATCAACAAATTCATAATTATTTCACCAACAATGAAATTAAGAACTGAATCTCAGATTAAGTAACATATTGCCATATTAAGTAAGGGATTACTTAATTATGAATGAAATTACTTAATTGGTGAAAATTAACTAACTCGTCCATAAATTAACTAATCTTCTAAAAACTAAAATTAAATAACCACTCATGAAATTAAGTAACGAGAGCTGAAATTAACTAACTTTAGGTGTTCCTTAATTTGTACAAATTAAGTAACAACAAAATAAATTAAGCAACTATATCTAAAATTAAGTAACATCTTCTCATATTAAGTAACATGTTACTTAATTATGAACGAAGTTACTTAATTGGTGATAATTAAGTAACTCTTCTATAAATTAAATAATCTTCTAGAAACTGAAATTAAGTAACCACCTATGAAATTAAGTAACTCAAGCAGAAACTAAGTAACTTTAAGTATTACTTAATTTGTACAAATTAACTGAATATAAGATTAAGTAACACTTTGCAATATTAAGTGAAGAGTTGCTTAATTATAAATGAAGTTACTTAATTGATGAAAATTAAGTAACTCGTATATAAATTAAGTAAACTTCTAAAAGCTGAAATTAAATAACCATCAACGAAATTAAGTAACTTAAACTAAAATTAAATAACTAGACGTGTTACTTAATTTGTACAAATTAAGTAACCACAATACAAATTAAGTAACCGAATCTCACATTAACACCTTGCAATATTAAGTAATTTGTTACTTAATTCTGAATTTAGTTATGCAATTGGTGAAAATTAAGTAACTCTTTCATAAATTAAGTAATCTTCTAGAAGCATAAATTAAGTAACCTCACATGACATTAATTTATTGGAGCTGAAATTAAGTAACTCCTGGTATTACTTAGTTTGTACAAATTAAGTAACCACAAAACAAACTAAGTAACTAAATCTAAGATTATGTAACACCCTGCCATATTAAGTAACGGGTTACTTAATTATAAATGAAGTTACTTAATTAGCAAAATTTAAGTAAATCATCCATAAATTAAGTAATCTTTTAGAAATTAAAATTAAGTAACCACCCATGAAATTAAGTAAAAAGGGACTGAAATTAAATAACTTTAGGTGTTACTTAATCTGTACAAATTAAGTAACCTCAAAACAAATTAAGTAACTGAATTTAAGATTATGTAACACCTTGTCATATTAAGTAACGAGTTACTTAATTATGAATAAATTTACTTAATTTGTGAAAATTAAGTAACACATTCATAAATTAAGTAATCACAATACAAATTAAGTAACTGAATATCAAATTAAGTAATACCTTACAATATTAAGTAAATGATTACTTAATTATGAATGAAGTTACTTAATTGGCAAAAATTAAGTAATTTGTTTATAAATTAAATAACCTTCCAAAAGTTGAAATTAAGTAATCACCAATGAAATTAAGTAACTTTAGGCGTTACTTAATTTGTACGAATTAAGTAACCATAAAACAAATTAAGTAATTGAATCTAAAGACAATATTAAGTAACATGTTACTTAATTCTGCATTTAGTTACTTAATGTATCTTGATTAAGTAACTCGTGAACAAATTAAGTAATAGCTTTAATGAGCACAATTTGTTTTCCTTAATTACGAAAATTATAGAAAAAAAAACTCTCATAATTTTCAAAAGTAATTTCCTCAATTTTCTTCATCACAAATATGTTTTTTGACAAGGTATTACCTCCCAAAAATAAATTGCATCAACATATTAAACTTCTCCAAATTACATAATAAAAAAATAGTTTATCAGCATAAAATTTACTATTATTTACTAACAAAAACATAAATCATTTCACCAAATATAACTTAAACACATACCTTTAATTTAGTCTTTCTTTGAAAAGCTTCAAACTTCCTCCTATCAACATCAATGAGCTCCCTTCATTTTTTCTTCAGTAGAAAGGAAAAAAGAAACTTAGAGTTAATATGTAGTTTATAAAAATATTTTGATTTCTTCTCCAAATGAGAATAGTTGAGAGGCGAAAAGAGACCCGGTGGGGAAAAGGTTATGGAACATCCTCTTATGTGCAAATACAAAATATTGGTTGTTGTCATTCATTTATTTACCAAACAAAATTAATGAGCAATCAAAAGAAATTAATGAGACAATTACTTGATCTGTGAACCAGTTAATTAATTTTGATGATAGTTACTTAATTCAAAATTTTGTGTGCTCCATATTTGTGCTCCTATCATTATAATATTCAATGACTGAGATATGCTCTTCTCTGTCCAATGGCTATAATTAATAGTCCTTAATTTTAGGAGTCCTCGTTAGAGTAATAACCAAAAAAACATTGACATTTGCTTTCTGTTGCCTATCATTACTTCTACAGAACCTTACTTGTGCTTAAACTAGATATTTTAAATATGATCATGTTTCCATCTCTTTTTCTCATTCTATAGAAGTCATATGAACGGTCTCGTAATCTTTAAGGCAAGATTTGTTGGCGTATAGTTATGCATATAAATTATAACTACATTTTACACAAAGCAATACCAAAAAAATGGGTAATTATACAATTCGGAGTAGGCACTAATAATTATACAACAACATAATTAATTCCTCATTAGTCATAACCTATAAGTAACATCATATATAATATATTAATAAAAAATGAATAAATTAACCTAACATAAGGTCATCATATTAAAAATAGGGATGTATGCTTACAAGGTCAAGAAAATAAAAATCGCCTTTTTTGGAATACCCAGTACTTAACATCTTTTATTCTGTCTTCTTGCTTATAATGATCAAACACCAGATTATAAAATATTAGCACTCAATCAGTCATGTTGACAAGAACAATTTTTGGGAGTTATCATCAAAATTTGATATTAAGTGTTATTAAGAGTTGTAGCAAGAGAGAAATGCTCACAAATTACAAAAGAAACAAAAAATTAAAATATGATCAATAAATAGATGCACCGAGTTCGACACTTCTCATACATTAAAATTGGGTTGTGTCTTAGTTGTACTTCAGTTCTTATGGTATAAACAATATTCAAATTAACCCAATTTCAGCTAACAATTGACGAATTAAGTATACCCACAAATTAACTAAAACCCTAAAAAATTCAAAAACATACATCACCAAGGCACAACACAAATAAGAGAAGTGAACCGCTTACTCTCAACACCAGTAATGGAATCACAGTGAGGAGCCCATAGACTCATCATTGAAACCAGAGTGAAGAGGATTTCGTCAAACTAAAGCCACAAAGACAATTTTTTTTGTGCGTCTGATAGGAGGACGACGTCAACAAAAAGCCTAGATATTTTACTGCTATTTGCAAGAACACTTCAAAAGCCCAACTTTTTTTGTTCAACAACACTTCAACCGCACTATCAACAAAAAGCAACAAAATTTCAGGTCAAAAACTCACATGAAAACAAAGAAAAAATATAACCTCGTGAGGAACAGAAAACTAACAGAATCTAAGCTTGACATCGAGATCTTAGAGAACGAGCACCGGCCACAAAGAGAGAAGCAAAAGAGTTACTTGAGTGAAAACGAAAACAAATTTTGAACGCCTATCTCCATCCGTTGAGAGAGAAATGACTAATCGAAGAGAGACGACTGAGCGAGACAACAACTAAGTGAGGAGAGACTGAGCAGCTATTGAGTTATCCAGGAAGAAGAGGCGTTTGTTGTGAGATGGTGCAAATTTAGGGTTTGAGTTCTTCATATTGGGAAAGTGTTGATAGGGAGATAGACGCAAAAACTTTTAGTTTTGGGAACAATCTGAACTTTTTTCTTTAGGGAAAATCACACTTTTATAACAAAATAA
>CAODLS014877791.1:0-14720 GCA_948243855.1 Flueggea neowawraea | reverse complement strand
TATTTTTGTTCTGTTCTAAACAAAAAATGATGTCATTTTAATAATTTATTTTATTAATTATTTGTCTTATCAATTAGTCAACTTATTTTAATATTGTTAATTTCATAAGAAATATGCATTGATAAAATATAGTATATTACTATACTTACAATATTATGCATAATAAATTTTTTTATAGAAAATAAGTTTATAGTAATTTTTAATGATAATGCAAGTATAAATCGAATAATCATATCTAATAAAAATATATAAATCGATATATGTACTATATTGGTTCAATTTATTCAAACATTTTCTAAATATAAAACAAATAATAATAATCTTGAACTAATTTCTTTCAAGAAACAATAACATTTAGTGTGTATGTTACTTGATAACATTTACTGTGTATACCTATAAATATTTTTGTACACCTTTCAATAATTTTGAATACATATGTATACCTTTAAACATCTATGTGCACTTTTGTATATTTATGAACATCTATATACATCTTTGAATACTTTGGTACACCTTTGAATAACTATGAACATCTATGTATACCCACGATTGTATGAACACCTATGTATATCTATGAACACCTTTGAATACCTATGATTATATGAGCATCTTTGTATACTTGTGAATACTTTTGAACACCTATGTAGTATGTACGTTTTTGAACATCTTTGAACACATATGCACACCTATGAATATCTTTGAGTTGAACAAATATATATATATATATTTCGGTTCTAGTTTCGATTCAAACATTACTTAAAACCCAGACCCAACCCAATAAAAATTTCGGTTCAATTCGGTTTGGAGAAAGTCAAAAGTCAACGGTTCTTTTCGGTTCGGATATTCGGTTTGGTTCGATTATCTTCAGGACATATGCTAAGTCTTAGTTTCTTCCATATCTAATCCTGATTTTGCCAGATTTTTCTAATTTTACTAGTTCTTATTAACTTATGACAAGGATTGTTTTTTATCCGATGGAAACTCGTGAAATATATTAAGAGGAAGAAACAATACACAAGTTTAGAGGACAATCAATGTTATTGCAAGGATTGTTTTACTTCTTGTTTTTCCTTTTTTCCTGGTGGTGGTAGAAAGAGGGGTTTGGAAGAGGTGTGTAGAGCTTGAATGTTCTGTTGGAAGAGCTTATGGCAGAGGTGGTTAAAGCCTTTTTTCAACTTTAAATAGAAAACTGGTGTAGAAATTGTGGGCAGAGGAAGTGGAGCCTAACCCATATATATATATATATATAAACAGAATATATTGGTCTTAAAATGTTGACATTTAGCATTTTAATTTCAAAATAAATGTCAATCTTTGAAATTATTCAACAATTCTTAGATTGTCATAAATGGAATAAAATAAGTAAAACAAAATTTTGGCATCATATTAATTACTATTTTTTGTCAAAATATTAATTATCATAAGTATAACCGAAATTTTTATTGTAATTTCCTTTTTTATAACAAATTTATTTTCTTAATATGATTGTAATTGATTTTGTGGTGTTAATAAGAACATAGAATAATAACATATCAAATTTAATATATTAAAATTCTTCTCAAAATGCCATATGTCATATGTGTATTCTAATATACAAAAAATAGATTCATAGTATTCGGACAGCGTCTGAAGATAAAATTAGTTAAATTAAAAAGTAATAGATAGTCTAGATATGGTTGTAAGTCTTTAGACTTGCGCTACGAATTTGTGAAAAGTGGCCATGAGAGAGAGAACAAACGTTACAGAGAAAGAATGATAAGAGAGAGAGAGAGAGAAAAAGGCAGAGAAATCATGAATTTGAGGGCAGGAAAATAAAAGGGGAATTACATTAGTGTTCCTGAGGTTTACAATAATCTGTCATTGCAATTCTAAGTTTTAAAAAGGTTCTTATTACGTCCATACCCTTAAACATCGTTACCCACAAGGGTCATAACTAACAGAACACATCAGCCATGGTGACGTGACATATGGGATGAATGCCAATGTAGCTATAAAGACTTTTTTTGCCCTCTTCCTCATCACTACTACATCTTTTCCATCACTTCCACTATTTTTCTTTCTCATTTTAGATTTGTATACAAAAAAATCAGATCCCTCTTTTTTATTCTTACACTATTCTACAAGAACCCAATCTTCTCTTTCATTCAAACATCGAAATTACAAATATGAAAATACAATGCAAAGACAAAGCAACAATATCAATCTTAATAAAAAATCAATGAAGAATAAGTAAAGACACATGACCACCCACTTCAGCTACCACCACCGAGCTAAATGACAGAACCAACCCAATCAAAGTCCATATCATCACAATTGCAACCTACCCACAACACTACAACCTATAATCAAAAGAACAAAAGGAAAAAGCCATCACTTCACTTCTATTTCAATCTCACCTAACAATAGCAAAACAAAACAATTCATCTCCATGATCACCAACCACTTAGTCAACCAGCACCAAAGATACACTGCCATCGAAAATACACCACCAAAAGAATCGCCACCCCCATAAAGCTAAAATCCCCAAATTGGAATCAGAATTGGCACATCAAATTAGTAAAAAGTTGAACAAAAAAACATATGTGTCTCTCTGTGTCTTCAAAAATGGTGACTTTCACACACCAAACACATCCTCTCTTCAACAACCTCTCCATCACCACCGAACCCAAGAAACCCATTTCTCTCCCTTCTAAATTCTGCATGTCCTTCCATGAAGCACCCATAGAACCTTAGCCATGTCGTTACCTCTTCATACTCCGGCGTCATTGCTGCCGCCATTCCACCAAACCCAAATTTAAGTTAAACCTAAGTTTCCAACAAAACCAAATAGGTATCTCCCTTTCTTTTAGATGGTTTGGGTGACTGTGAAGAAGAAGAAGGACAAAAAACATTCCATTCTCTTCTCGGTCGCAATTGGCTAAACTGTAACTGTGAAGAACAAAACCTAGAATAAATTGAGATGCTTTTCACGTCTGAGAAGAAGAAGACGCTTCACGAAAGAGGGATTTGTTGCTTGAGTGACCAAGAGAGAGGGAGAGAGAGAGAGAGTGTGTGTGTGTGATGTGAGGATTGAAGGTGTTGAGAGAGAGTGAGATGATAAAGAAAGGGAGAGATGGAGAGTCTGAGGAAAGAGATGAAAGATGAGTTAGAAAAGGTGTTTGACGTGTAAAAGGATAAAAATGTCTTTTGTTGATTTTCTTTAGTTGTGGGTAATGACATCCAAGAGTAAGAACGTAATAGGAATCTTTTTAAAATTTAAGAATGTAATGATAAATTATGATAAATCTCAGGAATGCTACTATAATTCTCTTAAAAGAAAATGATGTTCTTTTGAACAATATACAAAATTTTATTGCATTCTCAATAATTTACAAAATGACTTATTTTCCCCTCAATAGAAAAAGATGCCATTTTTGTTCTTTACTCCATTCTTTGTTTTAAAGACAATTACAATAACGTCCCTAAAAAAACTGAATTAGCCATTTACGTCTTTAAATTTTTAAAAGACTTATCTTATGTCCCTACAAGTTAACTTTGTCTACTAGTTACTAACAAAACATATCAAATATGATGATGTGGCATGTAAAACACATAAAAACATTTCTATAATAACCATTATGCCCTCATCTTCATCCTCTAAACCAAATGTTTCTATCTCTTTTTCATCCATCTCCAAACCGAACCCAATTCGCTAAAATACATACACAATTACCAAAAGCACACACAATCACCAAAAAATTCCAATGACTGCAATCTAAAAACCTAAACCCCCAAATCCTTCTACATTAGGAGTGAAGTTTTCAGACGTTTAAATCACCAAAAAGTTGGGTTGGTGATTGAAAAGGAGAGAATGAGAAGGGCGACGACAATGTAAAAATAGAATGGAGATTTGATGCAAGAAATCCAGTCACCTCAAGCCAAAATCAATTCAATTTTCACCTCAAATTCAAAGAAATAATGAGCAAAAAGAATACAAACCATTGAATGCAAAATCTACAAATCCAAGATCCAAGCAAAATAAAAAATAAGAGACACGAATTGAAATCAATATCTTCAATCAACAATCACCAGAGTTTTCAAATGAACTTAAACATAAGCAAAAAAAGAGACAATTCTAAGTTGATGACCGAAGCTTTAGTGCAGAGACCCAAACTTGATTCTAGTCATTCCAGCCACGAACGGGTTGCGTTTTTCATATGTGTCGACAAAGCAACTCGTTGCCAACCACCGTCAAGTGCTTGGGAGCTAGGTCAGGTTGAGTAGGGGCAGGGGGTTTAGGGGACCTGGTAAGCATTTGGGCGACTTGTTTGAAAGAGGAAGTGTCAGCTTGCATGAAGAGAATTCGAAAAACGGCGACGACGTGTTCGAATCAGAGGAGATCGAGTTTTTTAGGTAATGCATGTAAACGGACACTGACAATTCAGCCACTTGGAACACTGGTGCAGGAAGATAGGCAGTGGAGGCGGCCGTTGAACGAATCCGTTCACCGGAGGAGCGGTAGTCGACAGGATAGAGTTCATCGGAGCATTAAGAGGCGACCGTGGCTGTTGCAGTGGTGGTTGTTGATGAACAAGAGGAACGACGCTGTTTACCAAAGGAGGAGGTGGATTGCTAACTTGCAGGAGGGGAGGGGAGCGTATGCGCTGCAATCTCAACCTAGGAGGCTTAAAAGGTTATACAATTTTGAAAGTTCGGAGTGCATGGGGATATTTTTAAAAAACAGTATGAGGGAAGAATAAATGAATATTTTTGCTTATTAAGTCCATCTGAATCTATATGTTTTTATTCCAACATTAGTTAACATTTATATATTATAGATTGGATTGGATTGATTAAATTAAACAGAAATAGAGAATAATTAATTTGCATGAGGATAAATTATTACATAATATCCAAATGAAATAACAGTAGAGACGAATTGAAAAAAATAAAAAATAAAAGAGGCGACTCCATCGACGCTATCCAATTAAAGCATGCTAGTATAGGTTCGAATGTCCAATAGAAAATTGCACCCAAAGACTACTAACAGGAAGAAAATCGAATTAGGCTTTCTCCCTTCTTTAATGTAACTGAATAGATACAGGACCTCTAGTTTGAATAACAAAACTGAAAAGTTATGCAGAAAACTTAATCCTTGTTACAATTTAGAAGACGACTCCATTACCTGAATATGAAGAGAGGAAATGCTTGATAATTGCATTAGTTAGGAACAAAGGTGAGAGTATTTGAACTTGTGGTTTAATTCTCTGCTAATGATAAATTTGCACAATCTGTCATACCAATAGACTCTAATTCACAAAGTTTCATGCTCATATACAGAGCTAACATGGATAACGTTAAGAATTAATATATTACGCAAATATTGCACTTTAAATTTAATAAAATTTTAATTTTGACAACCAAATTGTCTAGAAAATTAAAATTCATAGAAAAAAACACTCAATAACTAAATTGCTAAACTAATTAAAGTGATAATCTATGCTTCTCACATAAATCTCATCAAAGTAGTTAATCATACAAATAGATTTATAATATAGCAACATTGTGGACAACTTAGTACTAAAAGGTGGAAGATTCAATATATTTTTTTTTTTTAAAAAAAGAAGAAGCTAGATCTATGTTACAAAAATTTGGTAGAGATACCCACCATCCATGCACCGAACAAACAACACAAGTTCAATTCTTCGGCAATCACCGCCATTCAGGCGAAGTAAGTAGAGATGACAGCAATATTGAGAAGCAACATTGAAACAACTTGTACCCCAGTTGGTCTAATGTATGTGGGAGACTCAAGGCTGAGATAGATTTTCCACATTCAGGACTTAATTATTGATCACCACAGACCCTCATCTTCCAGTTTCCACTACAGATGCAAGCAGTGTATTCTCAAGCTCTGATCTGCAATTACTTGGAACTGGAAAAGAAAAACAAAAAAATAAGGTCTAAAGATCCATCAACTAGTTCATGCTTGAAGTTCGGGACCAAGATTTTTAAAGATAATGAGACAGAATCAAATTTCTTGATCCTAAGAGATGTAAACTCACGTCTTGGATTTGAAGCCTCAAAGCTCTTAAGAACGCGCAGCCTCTTTACTGTAGACACAAACATGCTGCACCAAGAAACACAGTACTCTTAGAAACAAGAAGTGTTAAGACCATCTATAACCCAAAATTTTATTTTACAGTAATTTTTCACAAAAATATAGCAATTATAGTAAAAATATTTTTAACCCACAGCTCTATTTCCAACTCTAAAAAAACATTCTCTCAATATTCTTTCTAAATCACATTTTCTACTATTAGTTTTTTACAAATTAAATACAAACTTAATTCTTTCTTAATTATTTATTAAATAAAATTAATTATTTATTTTGACAAAATAAGAATAAAATTAAAACAAAAAATTAAAAAAATTAATTTATCTTTTTTGCGTTGCTACACTGTCGCGCTACATGTAACTCAATAATGTAACAAAACACAAAAATTGGCACAAAATTGCAGCTGGGTTGGAGAGGGAAAATCTGCACAATTTTTGCGTTAAACGCAAAACTTCATCCCAGTTGGAGATGATCTAAAAGGAGACCATGATTTGCAAGTCTTTGAGACTGATGAAAGCAGTTGCTGGATGATTTCCAGCATCAATGGACCTCACTCCACTCGAATACAAGCAAATACCATGTTAAATTTGCGATTCGATTTCTCTCCACCTAACAATACTTATCTGGGATTTTAACCCTAATTTTTTAACAGATAATCCATTCAGTACTAACATATTAACTATTCAGCTTATAGGTGGACTTTGACAATTTATATAGGTCAAATAAGAGTTACACTAGTAAGTATACTCTCATATTTGGACTTAGGTAATCGAGTGTCTGCGTTGTCAATACTTCTAACAAAATAGGGACTTACCGAGCACTGAAAGTTAGTCACAAACAATGGGACGAATATCCACGTTGTCAAAAGATCAAATGTGGAAATGAATAGAACATATGAAAACGACAAATGAAAAGCAGGGTCCTTTAGAGGCTTACTGCCATGGAACATCTCCAACAAGCATTCTATCTCCTTCATTGTCTTCATAAACCAAAGTATATTCTCCACTTCCAGAAACCGAGCCTGCATTCGCCTGAGCCTCATCTTTATTGCTGTCTTGAGTCAATGAAGCAGGAATCTCCTTTTGCGCTGTGAACGACACCAAAAAATTAACAAACTAAACAAACTCGCATCAACAACATTATCAGAATGCAAGTATTGATCAATTTATAAACAACCTGCACTAAGGCCTCTGAAGAGCTCATCAATGGCAACAGAGAGTTTTTCATAGCTGTCATAGGCATTCAGGTTTATCTTTCTTCCAATGGGCACTCCTTCAACATTTATCTTCACATACAAATCATTTCTGAAACTTTCAGATTTCACACTGCTCCCTTCCGCCTGAGTCTTGCCCTCAAACTTGGACGCCAGCTTTGATGTGATGTTATTTGAAATGTTCTTCCGGAATGACCGAATCGGAGGCCAACCTACTACTGGTGCAACTGCAGCCCTGCTTAATTCAAGAAATCTTTAAAATTTGATCCCATGTGACATAAAGTAAAAGTGAAATAATAATGTGTTGAATTTTAATATTAAACTTAGATAATCAACGTAGCCTACTAGTATTAAAGTTGCCTTTAGCACTAAAGAGCCGAGGGTTAGATTCCTACCGGAAGCAAACAGCAAACAGCCAAGTGTACCTAAGAACCAATTAGTTCAATGCTTTCAACACAAGCAATTAGCAAAAAGAGGTCAAGTTTTGACTACTAATCAAAGAAAAGGCTGCTCTTATCGCCACCATGATTCTCTGCTAAACCTGGAACACTTGACTAAAATAACCTTAAAATCCTGTTTTATTATGGTGTCTTTTGTAAAGGGAGTACCAACTAGGGCAAGGATGACGGTGAGTACTAAAACTTACCTGGAAGAATCTATGCTGAATTGAAGGTTCTGTTTTCAGCAGCAGCCTAAAATCCTCTATGATATGTAGCTTTCATGAATTGATAGAAATCATAAAACCTGATGTCCAATTAAACCACTCTGTACTTGATTTTGGCTTAAAAGAAATAAAGTTGATACTGGAAAAACTTAAAACATTTCAACAGACAAAATCATACCTAGTAACTATTGCACTAATCCTTTCTTCCCCCTTTTTTTCTTTTCTTTTGCTTAATCTTTAATTTTAGAGGTAAAATTTAGCCATATCATTTCAACTACCAACAACAAAATTATGTCAAACAAAAGATGAAAAAAGTTGAAAAAAAAGGGGCAAGATAATTTTTTTGTGAGAGCCATTGGTCCCAGCAGGAGTAGCAGTAGAATATGGTTGCTCAGGAGTAGCAGTAGAATATGGTTGCTTATCTTTTCCCTCTCTGTCAAAACTTGAAGTACAACTCAACCATGGAGGAGAAAACTTCTTGCAGTGCTTCTTATTAATATTACTATCTGAGAAGCAATCTACCTCCCCTGTTTTCGCTCCAATTTTGTCTTCTGCAAGCGCTCTTTTGAACCCATAAGTGGTATTTGAAACACTACTCTTGTAACCAAGAAATTCACCTGGTGGACCATGCCTCAATTCCAGCTTCTTTTCCTCTGATGTTTTGTGGGTATCTTGCCATTCTTGTTTTTCCGGTACCATATTGAAAAGCTAAGGATATTCCTCCGCTAATCCTTCTTTTAAAAGTGAAAACTAAACAAGTGGACAACTGTATTTTTTGCTTCAATCCTTACTAACAAAATAACCCCAATTTAGAACCAAACAAACAGTGCATAAACCTCAATTAACATGCAAAGTTTCAATCTTTTTTGGAAATAAACTCGTGGGAAGAAGCTGATAACAGAATTGAACTAAGAACACAACTTATATGCCATTTTATCTGTGTATATATAACAGAGAGAACATTCACAGAAAAGTACAAAGAAGACAACATATAGTCAGCGTGATGTATGGCAGGCAAGTTTAAAAGAAGATAAAAAGTTCTGAAGTGTATCAACTTCCACTAACTAAAAGACCAAGTGCGGAGCAACAAGAGAAGAATAATACGTGTAGATTCCGTAGCTTCGAACTATAAATGGAAGAAAATATATAGACAAGCCAAACACGGCCTATACACTATAAAATAATGAAAATTGTGGACGCAACACGATCATCTGAATAGTGATATGTATAAGAAAAGAACATTATTGTTTCTTTTTTTTTTGAGTAACGGTTCCTATGATGGTCTCTTTATGGCAACTTGAAAATATAAAGTACAAAGCTTAGAAATAAATTATCGGTTTTATGCACTGTAGTTATGTCATCAACAAAATCAATTATCTTTATCGTTGTGAATTACATTCGATAGACCCACCAACTGTATTATTGTTCATTCTAAACTGGTTGTTACTTATTAATCCGCATGATTTTGTTTCAATTATATTCAGTAAATTGAAATAAGAAAATGTTTATAAATAATCTTTAATCTCATCTTTTTAGTTAATATAGGGATAATGCTATTTTTTGTTTGGTTGCTAGTCTAAAAATGGAATTTGAGAATCAAAAGCAGAATACATAGGAATTAGTATTTGATTGTGTATAAATTTGATCCATCATATAGAAGACACGACTACAGGTTAAATAAAAGTAGAGTAATTTGTTAATTGAATCAAAATTTCCAGCACGCTCTTGGGTCAATCGGATTGGAATAGTAAATTAACGTAGCGGAAGCTATAAAACAAAGAGATAAATAATTAAGTATGTTGATTTGCGCACAAATGTTGGAAACAATCCTTCTATAAAACTATTGATTCAAATAATACCATGCTGTAATCCCAAATGGATTGGATTTCTTGCTAAGTATAAAACATTTTTAAAACTTTTTGCAATATTTTGAAAATAGAAATCAGTAGCTCAATCTAACACACAACATCAGAAACTGAAATGAAAATAAGCAAGGGATAGAGAAAACAAATTCAAGATTTATAGTGGTTCGGTCCTCCTTGACCTGCGTCCACTCCTCTAGCCTTAACTAGAGAATTTTGATCCACTAACTCTTCCTCACTTGCGGGTGGAGGCAAACCGTTATAACCTCTTATTTTTCAGGCTCACAAGACAACCTTTACAATCCCTTGTTTTTAACTGGCTCAACAAGAAAACTAACACCTACTTGTTTCAAAGGCAACAAACATGCAAACATATTCTACCCACAAGCTTTACAACCAAAACTTGATTACACAAGGGTTAACAGAACGAGAATGATATTCTCACACCAACTCTCAAAGCAAATACCAACACAAAAGCTTGGTGTGGTGTAAGAACTTGAAAACACTTAGAGAGAGAAAGTCAAGAATGAAATTTGCAAAGCTTGGGCACACTCTCAATATGTTCTATTCTAGCCTTTGGACTGATGAAGTCTATTTGTAGTTACTCTATGAAAAATAGTCGTTGTAGGGCTTAAACAATCCATTGTGAGAGAGCTACAACTTGTTAAAATTGCTGACCTCAGTCCTTACTACGCACATACTATACGTAGTACGTGCGTAGTGTCTATTTCTATCAGAGTATTACGTGTTGCGATCCTTCTTCTGCGTGGATAGTATGACGCCCAGTATTCACTGCTTGATTTAATAAAAAAACCTGATATATACTGCGTGCGTAGCATTTGTATTATGACCGTAATACTTCAGTTCTGCGTGCATTGCACTGTCTTCTACGGGCATAGAAGAACATCCAAGATTGCATCTTTGATTTGTCATGTGATTGTGTCATATGGTGTCAAGGAATATTCAAATTTGAAATTTTCGAGGAGCGTCTCAGATTTGTCTCATAGTCCAGCTCATCTAGTTCTACGTGCGTAGAATGTGATCTTCTGACATAATTTGATCTGCCATCAAATATTCTCTTTTTGAATGTCTAACACGACATAACAGAATTTGCCTCCTGCTGAAAACAGCCTGTCATACCCGTCTATGCACATAGTATCTCTTACTACGTGCATAATAAGAATCTTCTTCGAAATGTAGCTCTTTCCTTCTACACGCATATTTCTTTCCAGTTTGGATTCAAGACTCGTCTACGCGCATAGTATTCCATACTACGCGCATAATATGTCACTTGAATCATTTTCCTCTTTACTACGTCAATTCCATCTTGTATAATGCGCATAATAGAGGATTGGACCATTATGTCTTCTGATGTACAAGGTACTGTGCGCATAGTGTGTGGTATTACCCGTATTGTATCCATTCTGGAACACTTCAGAATTGCTTTATCTTTATCAAAGTGCATAGCTTAACTTTTTTAATTGTTTTGTTAAATCATCAAAACTTAGAGGGAATTTTCATGTAGACCAAACTTGGTTCAACACAGGCATCCAAAACTCAAGAGTTTATGGAAAATTCTCAGAAAATATTATTGTTCACCAACACTGAATGAAAAAGTTGGCCAACAAACATTAAAAGTTGAAATTGCAACACTAACAACAAAAAGACAAAAATAACCCCACTAAAATGTTTAGGCCCAAAACAGTCACAAAATGATGTTTTTTGGGCCTCTAACTTGGTTGGTTATAGGTCAACCAAGTAACCAAAGAAAGATCTCGGAACAAGCTTCGGTTTGATATCTTGTGGGCTCCGTAACTCATCCCGGATCAAAAGTTATGGCCTTTTGAAGTTCTGTCGCGCGATCAAACTCTTTTTGCCGAATCCAAGTCCTCTATGAAATCCAGAGCCACCTGATTCGCACCATAAATCTGTTAACAATTCTAATCTATCATCTACCCAATGTTCGAGTAATGTTAGCAATAATAGAACTCGAATTCCTATGTTTGAAATCACACTCCTACTTTTGTTATTACCATTTTGGCTGAGGATTTGATAACTACATTTGGTTTCAACTGAAATTTTTCTGATATGAGTTTTTAATTTTAATACAAAAACCTTATTTGTTTCGAATTTTTTGGAGCTCTTCTACGCCCCACGCCTTCACCTCTTGTCGCCGCCTTCACCATGTTTGGGTCGTCCGGCAAGCCGGCGCCCCAGCCTGCTTCTATCGACTGCTATTTTAATCCTAAGGACACGTTCTCCACATTGGCAATTACTACAGGTGTTAAGTCTCAGACTCTTTCTTTGTCGCTTTCGGGTGCTATTTCACCCCTGTGATCGCTCAAGCAATCGTACGCCGATGCTGTTATGAACACACCCACGCCTACCATTCCTCAAACCGACTCCTCCATCCCACCTCCCACGAATTTGGGAGGCTTCATGTCAGACACTGTTTCACAGGATATGTATGACTAGAGGTGTAAGAACCCGCTCGTTTGGTCAAAATACCGAGTATTTTTTTTTGAATTTTATCGAAAAAGAATGTATGATTACTCGAGTAAAGTAATGCATTACTCAAGTAAAAGCGGTGTAAATTCGAGTTTAAGGGTGGATTACTCGAGTAAGAATAATGCTTACTCGAGTAAGACAGGTATTGATTTACCCGAGTAAATGAAGTTGTTTGTTCTTGCTGAAGGATGGAGTACTCGAGTAAGAGTATTGGTTACTCGAGTAACATAAAGGTTCAGTTACTTAAGTAATATAAAGGTTCAGTTACTCGAGTAAGCTGTGTAATCTGGGCAAGCGGTGTGGCGGCTGTTAGTCTTTAAAATCGTGTTTATCCATTTTATCCCGTCACTTAGGGCTTCAGAGCTCTCTCTTAAACCCTCAGAGCATCTCCGTCCAATTTCCTTTGCTTTGGTGATCGATTATACACGGATTGAAGGTGAGAATTCAATTCTAAGATTGTTTCTTGTTGCATGTTCATGTTCTTGCTTTGAATCTAATTTTGGATGTTGAAATCCATTTGTTGTTTTTCGTGGTTGTTTTTGGTAATTCAAAAATTGATAAAACGAATTGAGTTAAGTTGATTGTTCATGAATTGAGCTTCGAAATGGTTTGGAAGAGGATTAAAGTGGCTAAAGTGAGTTTTAGTTGAGTTGAATGTTTGAACGTGTTACTCGAGTAACACATTCAGTTACTCAAGTGATCGAGGCCCTGAGTTACTCGAGTAACCTAATATGTTACTCGAGTAAGATGAGGATCAGTACTCGATTAAGTGAGTAATTACTCGAGTAAGAGAGTGGCATGGTTACTCAAGTAAGGCATTTGATTACTCGAGGAAGCCATATGTGGAGGGACTAAAAATTGTAATTTATGTATCTTGTTTGTATGGCTGATCCATATTGGTATTTTGCGTATTTTGAGGACTGATTTGATAATTTGTCACTTTGAGGTTTGAACTGTGAATTCTGGGATTTCAAGGGCTGAAACGTAGTTCTGCATAATATCTGATTTTCAAGTTATGTGTTAGAGAATTTTCAGTCTATTGGAATGGACAGCAGAAGTGACTTGAGAAGAGAGATAGAGAAATCAACATAAGGATTTATAGTGGTTCGGTCAATCTTGCCTACATCCACTACCTAAGTCTCACTTAGGCTTTTTACTAAAACGGAGATTGATTACGGCTCAATCCAACAAGGCCAATACACGAGGTTGATTCCGGCTCAACACCTCCAAGGCCTACAAACTGTTGTTTTCTATAGGTTCACAACAAACCTCTAAACTGTTGTTTTACTTAGGCTCACAAAAAAATTTTATCACACTCTCAAAGTGTATGTAAAATTGTTTACAACAGATTGAAGCACTATGCTAGAGTTGGATATTTAAGCTTGATGCTTAAACTTTGATCTCTAGCTTGGTTGGTTATTTTTCTAGGTTGGAATTGATATGAAATTTGGCTCAATGAGTTCTGATGTTGTTCAACACGTTTTTGCCCTTCTCTTGATGTATTTATAGCCCTTTGAATCAATATGACCGTTGGAGAGAAGAATATAACCGTTGGAGTCTGTTTAAAGCTGTCTGTGTCAATCTTACGTACGTTAACACAATCTAACATATGTTACCTGACTTTAGCTCCAACACACGTACGTGAACATTACTTGACATACATTGATCATAGCCACATCTCTAGATGACGTACGTTGAATCTCCTCTGTGTACGTTGTGACTTCACTACGTACGTTGTGCATGTATGAAGTACGTTGTTAAGGATCCAGTAGCCTCTGTTTTCAATCCGGAGTATCTTGTGTACGTGAAACTCCATCTCACGTACTTTAGATCAATGTGACATACGTGACGTTTTACTCTTGCGTACGTCAATGAACACACACGTACATTAACTTATTATGACAGCACATGAAATGTGCTTTAGAGAGTTCTAGTGGCTTCTGTTTGTATTCAGACCCTCTATAACATACGTGACGATTTTCTAACGTACGTTAGATGCTTCTGTGACTTGATTTCACAACTCCAAGCTTTCCAACGTGTTTCTCTTCAACTTAAACATTTTGCTCTTCATCAAAACCTTTTGCTTATCATCAAAACACTTAAGGAACTTATTGTTGATCACCCATGATCCAACAATCTCCCCCTTTTTGATGATAACAAAACTATGAAGGATTGATGGCTACATCAAGGGCAATAATTGATCAAGGATTCCATCCTTGTCATTTGATTAGTATTATATAAGAGTGAATGCAAAAATTTGAATTTTCTACCCCTTTCAATCAAATATATAACATTATGAACATTAGATCCTGATTTGAGAAGAGGTTTTCAGCGTCGAGCACGCTTTAGCATCTGCATTTGCATTTTATATATATT
>CAODLS014876281.1:0-11270 GCA_948243855.1 Flueggea neowawraea | reverse complement strand
ATATATATATATATATATATATATATATATATATATATATATATATATAAATTGAGAATTTTCTCTGTGTCCTCCTAAATAAATGACGTGGATTGCTAAACAACATACATAAATTTGTTGTCGTAGCCAACTAAGATACATCACAAACTCGATTATTTGCTCAAGTTCACTCTTCTCTTTCAACTTCTCCATGCAATCATTCACTATATATATAAATGTTCCACTTCTTTTTACCCCTCTCCCTAACCCCTCCACTCTCTTCCTTCACTGCTATATTGATGTGCTTGTCATGTCTTTGAAAAAAATAAAGTTATCCATCTGTTAAGACTTTTTTTTTATTCAAGACTAATTTTTCTTGAATGGACATTTTTTTATTGCAAAGGGACCAACCATTCTATATCCAAGAGTGTAAACAAGAACAGACAGAGATGGGCGAGTCTAAGGAAACAGCTAGTTGGAAATCATCCTCTACATCTCCCAGAAATTGCAATAACCCACTAGAAACATCAAATTATTGACACTATCATTATTTTTCAAGAGGCAATTCATTCTATGAGAATTAAAGCGGGTTCCAAGGGTTGGATGGCTATTAAAATTGATTTGAAAAAGGCCTATGATCGGCTAAGATGGTCCTTTATCCATGACACTCTTTTGCTTGCCAATTTTCTGAATGATCCGGTGGCCCTTATGCATTTTATTACTACCCTGAGTATGAGTGTTCTTTGGGAGGGTGAGAAGTCGACGGATTTCACACCTTTGAGAGGCATACGGCAGGGTGATCCTCTTTCTCCATACATCTTCGTTCTGCATATTGAACGTCTGGCTCAGGTTATTAGAGATGATGTCCATCCCGAAACATGGAAGCCTATTAAGCCAAGTCGTTCGGGCCTTCCTATTTCTCATTTATTTTTTGTTGATGATCTGGTCCTTTTTTATCAATGCTCTACAGGCCAAATTGATGTGGTGTTGAAGTGTTTACAAAAGTTTTGCAATGCCTTTGGTGCGAAAGTGAGTATAGAGAAGTCCAAAATTTTCTTCTCCAAAAATGTTTCTACTGAATTGGCTATCACTATCAGTGGTCGCTGTCAATTTGAGAAAGTTCCATCATTGGGAAAATATTTGGGGTACCCATTTTACAAGGTAGGACCTCTAAAGGTACCTACGATTATCTTATCGATAAAATTAACCAACACCTTACTGGATGGGCAACACGTAAATTGAGTTTTGCAGGTCGACTTACTCTCATCAATTCGGTGTTGTGCTCCATTCCGATGTATGCCAGGCAAACTATGGTGTTGCCTACTAATTTATGTGATGACATTGATAAAGTCGTTAAAAGTTTTCTTTGGGGTCATAATATTTCCGAGAAGAAATTGCACCATGTCAATTGGCAAAAAGTGTGTTGTCCGAAATCTGAAGGAGGACTGTGTATTAAACCAATTCGCCAAGTTAACCAGGCCTTCATGGTTAAGTTGGGATGAAGAATTCTTAAAAATCCCCATGCATTATGGGGCTCGGGTTCTCAAAACTAAGTACATACCCGGTGAAGCTTTAGAGTTTAATCAATCTCGTAAGTATCAACTCTCTCCCTTATGGTCGGGAATCCTGAAACACATGAATGTACTGAAGTGCAATAGTATGGTGTCTGTTGGAGATGGCACGAATACTAAGTTTTAGTTGGATAATTGGGCGGATTCAATTGGGCCTCTAGTAGATCATACAAGTGCTCCTCTTATGCCAGAGCAGTTAAATATGACAATTGCTGAGTTTTTTGCAGCAGACTTTTGGAATCAGGATTTTTTTATCTCCTGTTGGCCATTAATGTTGTTGATGTAGTGCTTTCTATGCATCCTCCTTCTCTGGACAGCTCACCTGACGTACTGGTATGCAAACATTCTGCTTCCGGCAACTTCTCTTTGGCTTTAGCAATTCAATATCTCCAAATGAATGTTGATACTCTGCATTCACAAGTTCCTGATTATTCCTGGAGTAATCTTTTGAAATGGAAAGGGCTCATCCGTGCTAAAACCTACCTTTGGTTGGCCCTACATGGCAGGTTGTGTACTAACTCACAACACATGTTGAGAAAACTTACCAATTCTACAACTTGCTCCATATGTGATTCTGGGCCGGAAACCATCCTGCATTCCTTACGGGATTGCCCTAGTGCCCGTCGTCTTTGGAATAGCTTGCTCCCGATCCAGGTTAGAGTTAATTTCTTCTCTATTCCTTTACGTGATTGGCTGATCAAAAATTTAGGAAGCAAGATTTGTCATGCTAGTAGAGTTCATTGGTTTGTTCTATTTGGAATTAGACTGGAGAATTTGGTTAGATCAGAATAATGAAATTGTTGCAGGTGGCGTTCGTAATGTTAGATTGGCTAGAGATTGTGTTGCCACTGCCTTTAAAATTTTTCATGTAGCCAAGTTGGTTAATAAAATGAATATCAGGTAGAAGTCCTCTTGTACTAATGCCAAATCATTTGAAGGGATTTTTTGTATTAACGTGGATGGTGCTGTGTCATTCCCCAATCGAGTTTCGTCAGTGGGTCTGATTGCTTGAGATCGGTTAGGTTTTGCAATCAAATGTCGAAATATTAGATTAGGCTTCCTGTCCCCCTTGGTCACTGAGCTGAATGCAATCTTCGCTGGTCTAAATATGGTGTTGGAAAATAATTGGTCCCATGCCTTGATTGAATCTGATTCTAAATTAGTTGTGGACATTTGCACTTCTACAAACCGGTGGATCGGGCATCACCTGGTTTTGATTCAGAGGATCCGCGAACTTCTCATTTTGACTAAGTCTTCCTTGTGCCATATTTCCAGGGAGGACAATCATTGTGCGGATTGGTTAGCAAAAAATGGTTTATCTTGGAGTTTATTTTACTTTTTTTTCGAGTCGTCTTATGAAATTTATGTATTTTGATAAGATTCGATTTTGTAACCACAAAACTCCTCCACTACAAGTAAAGACAATCAATAGTATTTAATGATGTTCCACCATCTTTTATGAAAAAAAAAAGTCTACATACTTGACAAAATTGTACGGTTCAAAACTATTGTTGTTTGATTGAAACATGATCATCCATCATCATCAAGACCATTATTTTTATTTTAATGATAAAAATTAAGCGCAAAAACTACTTCCAATTTCGACAATCTCATGAAAATGCAGAAGGAAAATTGAGGATATATATATCTCATGAAAATTGAGTATAAAAATCCTAATTAAATCTATATGACATCCATACGCAAATTATGAATTGAATCTATATGAAGATCTTAAATTCTTAATAACTTGGTTTTTATTAACTGAATCCATTTATTGTTACTCAATCGCCCAATCGTAAGAGGAAAACTCCATGGAAGGCCACTGAAGAAGCAATTGTGGAAATTATTTTTATTCATGTGAGTGAGGAATATGCACTAATTTAACGTTACTAGACAATTATGGATGAAGTTAAATAATTTAACGTTACGGTCCGTATTGTTCATACGAATCGGAATGCGAATGTGCTAGCCCATAAGCTGGCAAGAGCCGCTGTTTTTTTGCCTGATTATTTTGTGTGGGGAGGGCCATATGATTTTACTCTTTCTTCTACATTGTGTCATCTCTCTTTAATCGATTAATGAAAATGCTTATTCCAATTAAAAAATAATAATTTAAAGTTACGAATTTATCCAATCACCCCTTTGGTAGTCCGCTTCTTTTGGCTCATTCATGTTACTAGACAAATGATTTTCGTCTTTTAAGTACAAATGAACGTTACTGGAACAATTTAATGTCACTTCAATTTTGCTTCAACCTAAATTAACGTTATTAGAAAGATAAACATCGATGTGTGTGTGTTAACCATATTAATAAACATAATATTAATCATATTGTAGAACTAAAAAAAACATTAATTATAGTTCTCGCAACAGTTTCTACAATATCTTTACTGTAATTAAATTCTATTTGAGCTAATCAACCAATACTTAAAACCATACTCAATTCTTCTTTTACTATATTCTACTGTTTTCAAAAGCTTTCCTGAAATTAAATATTATTATCTAAATTGCAGGAAAAAAATCTTGAACAGGTAAAATTATGCATAATAAAGTAAAATTTTGACAACATTTCTAAAATTAGATGAAACATAATTTATGTTTAATTTTACTAAAGTTTAATTCATAGTTACAACCGAAACTGCTGGCAAACTTGCTAATTTTACACTTAGCATTGTGGGGCCATCTCGTAAGAAGACCCCTCCAAAAATTGGCGTATGCCGCTATCTGCGGCGCGCACACGGTATTCTTTAGTAAAAGGCGAAAGAATAGTTCGCTCTGTGCACACCGCGCGGCTGCATAATAATGAAAGAGGAACTCCCGCGAATTTATATATGCGTTGCTTGTATTGCTTTGTTCTCTTGGTCGATGTGGGACTCCTATTTACTCGACCTTCCTCACTTGGCTGAGGACATTCCGCATAACTACTGACAGATTTGATGCTCTTCTTACCCCTTCTTCGAATCAGCAACCTTAGATAATCTATGCAACAGCTTGGTTTTCTCCTTGCTTGTTAATATTCTACCAGCAACATGTAGCTAAAATTTTGTAATCAAGAATGCATGTTCCAAAGGAATGCATGATGCTTTAGCGTTCTGATTACTGAAATATCACTCAATTAATTTAGGTCTTTTGAATTGAAAAAGAAAAGAAGAAATTGATAGATGTTACTCAAAGTGTTTTCTCTGCAGGAATCCATTTGAAGAGACTTGAGGAATGCAAGACATTCTCATACTTAAAAGAGGCCAAAGACGCCACATTATACAACGAATTCACCTGGTGTCTTCTATCAAAATATGGGTTTTATGCCTTGAACAAAAAGATGATACATCAGTCTCAATGAGTAACATGCAGTATCAACTTCTTCCCTAAATCATCATTCCTACAAAAAGCTACTCTACTTTATGCATTTCTTCTCCTCATCATTGCAAAAAGAAAATTCCTCTCACTTCTTCAAGAGGTGTACTTGGCTCAGAACTTCCTCTTTGCTTGTTCAAAATATTGGCAGCAGCTAACACATGAACACTGTCAATTGCCCTCACCGCCATTCCATTCTTTCCAGTCCTTGTCGACATTATCTTGCGCCCATTTGACTGCTGCTCGTGCGGCCTGTGGTCCTCCAGGCAATCCTCTCTCATTTATCGTATCTGCCATGTCAATGAAAGGTATGACCAAGAGTGTTCCAGGACCCCCATATTCGGTGTGTAAAAAGGTGATGAATATCTGTTGTCAATGATCAAGAATGCTTATTAGCATAACTACTACTGCAATGGGTGGCACCCTAGAGCAACTCATCCATATAAACATGAACACAAGCATGAAAAATCAAGATTTTCCAATAACTATCCAAATGTCATGATACCAGATCAATGATGAACAGATTGTTTTGTGGGTGCTTGTCCTTTGATTGCAAGTTGAAAATACTTCAAAGAGTTCAATTTCCAACTTGTTATGAGTTATGATAGAACACTATGACCCAGTTTGGATACGAGGTTAGTGGAGCACTTGGACAGCAGTATCCCATGAGTTTTGGAGGAATTATGGAACTTTTGAGGCAATCTTCACACTAGATGCCACATACTAAATCTCAAATCTTTTGTTTTTTCTAAAACATCTTAGATCTTTAACTAACGTAGCAGGCCCAGAAGTGCAAAATCAAAATGCAAAACCTGAAGCTGAACAATGAACTAACACTTATCACAATCTTTTCAGTTTTTTCCTGAATATTTTGGTAAAAAGAATATGCAAATGTCATAGCAACAGTAAACAGAAATTATAGGTGCATGTCTGTCAATTACATGTCGAAATACTTCAAAGAGTTCAAACTTCCAACTTCTTATGATAGGACATTTTGACAGGTTTAGTCACTCAGTAAGCAGAATACTTGGACAATCATCAGACTCGGGGCCAGATGGTAAATCACATCTTTCTTGTTTTTAAACAACAATCTTAGACCCTAAACTAACCTAAAAATCATCAAAACTAGCCCAGAAGTCCAAATTGCAAAACCTGAATTTCAACAACAAACTAACGCCCTTCATACCCTATTTAGTTTTTCTTTTGAATGTTTTAGCTAAAAGGATATGCTCGCTACAACAAACAATTGTGCATTCATCTGACTAACACCATTAAAGACTCAAATAAGAACAAACTACCGATGATTGGTTTATCTATAGATCATTAAAATGCAGTATGCAATTCAAGCAATTTCACAATGTTGCTAAATTTAATCCTTCTATATAAGCATATCCAAGATTCCTTGTATAAGTTGACGAAGCCAAAATCTGAATTCCTGAGTGAATTTCTCCACAGACAAAGCCAGCAAAAAGCATATGTATTTTACAAGATAGAAAGGAGAAATTATAAGTGAAAATAACTACCTCAGTGCAGATCCCTACAACATCCCCAACTGAATCTCCGCAAACATCTTTCTTTGATAGCTTCTTCAACAGATGTGTCCTAAACTTCTCAGTCTCCTGCACCAAAAGAAACAATATGTGAAAAAACAAAATACTGAAATCACCAGCAAAGATTACGTCCATACAAAAAATCAGCCAAACCCAAGAAAAGTGGAGCTTACAGCATCGGCGAATTCAGGAATTGGGTCCGGAAATTTGTACTCAGCAGTTCTGCATATGTATTTGGGCGCTCTGCTCTTCTTCAGTGAAGGGTGTGAAGAAGGAAAAGGACATACAACTAATCGAGTGGCTTCGGAGAAAGGAGAAGCCACAAGAACTGAAGAAAAATTAGAAGACGAAGAAGCAGAGAGCCGCGGAACCGAAGGATGAGAAAGGGAAGAGAAAGGGTCAAGCGTTGATGAAGCAAGCGCTCTACTCAACGAAGCCATTTCGCTGTCTCACTCTCGGACTTCCTTATCTATCCAGTTCCAGTTAAATTGAGTTGATTATGGCTGCTGTCCAAATAAAATTTTGAATTTTAAGTCCAGTAGATTGGTTTCTGTATGTAATTCAAAATGTCACATTTTTTAAATAATTCTAAAAAATGTTAAATTTTTTCTGTATATAATTCAAAATTTCGCGTTTTTGTTCTCTCATTTGTCCTGCATTTTCTCTCTCTTCCACCTAAACTATCTTCTCTCTTTATCTCTCTCTCCCCTCTCCCCCCGTCTTCTTTATCTTTCTCTCCCAAAAAACCCTAGTTGCTCCTCTTATCTTCATCCTCTCTCTCTCCCGTCGGCTTGGCCACTCCGTTGGAACATCAAATTGAAGAAAGCCGCAAATGGCTCAAGGTTGCTGAAGTCGATTTGTGTCACTCCGAGGCATCAACAGTGCGACACAGTCGGAGGTGTCAATGATGTTCTCGCTCTCTTCCAGATCTGGCACTGACGACAACGACTGTCGCAAATCTGATTTGATGTGTGTCAATATGTGTTGCAGCGGAGGTTGATGTGGATCCCAAGCGTTTCTATCGGCGATTGAAGCGACAGGCGACGAAGCATGACGACCTTCGGTGTTTCAGCAACCTTTGGAGTACACCGCGACACATCTGTTGGAGTGGAGGTTTTGGCGATTGATCTACAAAAATCTAGGCTTCATTTGAGTTAGTTTGTTTTAATTAATGGCGACAATGATCGATTCTGTTGTATATGGTCTTGATTTGTATGTGTAATTGAGAATGGCGAGAGGTGCAATTCAGGGTTTTTTGGCTTATTGGCAAATTTATGAGAAGAGGTGTCGAACGTTGACAACGTACAGAGTTGCCTTATTGAAAATCAATGTTGTTTATGGTTGAACTTTTTTTGTGTAGCTTTTTAATGATCTTTTATAAAATTTTGAAGATTTTTTTGTATATTTTTTAAAAAATTTTAAAATTGTAAAATTTTTATAGATTTTTAAATATATTTATGTATACTAAATTAATTATTATTAAATAAATTAAAATTATTTAATATTGTGTATATTAAATATTTATATATAAATAATTTATTTTTAAAAAGTTATATTACAATTTTATTAAATTAATTTTTTTATAAAAAATTGTGCTATTTTGAGATCTTATAGATCTAGAGACATTTGGAAAATCTCATATTTTTTTAAGTTGAAATTTATTTTTTTCTTAAAAAATTTAATTTCTTGAAAAAACAACATAATTTATTGTGAATATAATATTTATCAAATTCAATTTATTTTTTTGATATTTTTTAAAATTAAAATTTTGAATGATATTTATTAAAATTAGTGTTTTATTTTATTATAAAAGTGTGATTTTTCCAGTTAAATTCGCAACAAAGCCCAGTTTCGACTTTCTTAATTTCTCTATAATATAGTTTCAAAAGAAAAAACCTCTCTGAAGATGAAAAATAGTAGTTAAAGAGGAGCCTTTTCTATTTTGGGATTTTCCTATTATTTCTTTGTTGGCACCCCCATTTCCTATTACAGCATCCCCAACAACAATGCTCCTTTATTTTATTTTCTTTATTATACCATATTTAATTAATTTTATATTGTAATTTATCAAAAAATTTGTACATTCTCCAATAGCAACTTTGATTTGCTCCTTTTTCTACACCAAATTGAACACAATAAGAGAAATAAAAAATACACATAATTACATCCCGTAATTTCTGTTTTCATGCATATCACTCAATTCATATTTCATATGCAACTACTACAAATGTGAATCATTATTTCAAACGCCACTATTATAAATGATAGATTCACGTGAAAACAAGCTTAATTTTCTTAATTTGTGAAAGCATCCGAGTACAAAACTTGCAGCTCTTTTGTTGGACAAGTCATGCAAGATTTCTCCTTCTTCTTTTTTTCCTACATAAGAAAGAAAATAAATCAAATAGCAATATGATTTAATGAAAAAAATTTTAGAAAACTTTGTACAAACTTACAATGTATATAATATGTAAACTTAAAAACAACCAAAAATAAACCACAAATCAAACTAAAATAAACTTAAAAAAAGAGAGACTATAGAAAAGATGTTCATTGAACTCAAGAAAATTAATCTAAGTAGCAATATAATTTAATGAAAAAATGATGTAATTTTTTTTTATACAAACTAGTAATATATATAACAATAAACTTAAAAATAACAAAAAATAAACAAAGAATAAACTAAAATTAAAAAAAAAAAAGAGATTACTGAAATTTTCCTTATGGAACTCGTAAAATTAATCAAGTAGCAATATAGTTTAACGAGCTAAGAATCCTAAAAACTTTTTTGAGCTAAAAATATATATAACTTGCAAACTTTAAAAAAAACAAAAAATAAACTAATTTTTTTTACAAAATAAAAATATATATAAATATGTAAATTTAAAAAACAAAAAAACTAAAATAAACTTAAAAAATATATTATAGAAAGGATGTTCGTCGAACTAAAAAAATTAATCAAGTGGCAATATGGTTTAATGAGAAAGTGATCTAGAAAACTTTTTACAAACTAACAACATATGTAATATGTAAAATTTGAAGAAAAATTAAAAAAAAAAACAAAAATAAACTAAAATAAACTTAAAAGTTATTCATCCCATCAAAACTACTTCTCAATGCTTGTACGAAGAATGGGAATGTTGATATGGCCAAACGTGCAGCTCACAAACTATTAGAGCTAAACGCAGAAGACAGTGGTGTTTAAAGCCTACTAGCGACTATAAGTGCTAATGTACGAAAATAGAATAATGTAAGAATGGGGAGAAACATGATGAAGGGTGTTAAGAAGAATGCGGGTCATAGCTTGTTAGAGGTTAACATAGTATTTTGTATCAAATGAATTTTGAGTTTCATTTCATTCATACGGATCACAGCTTGATAGAGGTTAACATAGTGTTTGGTATCAAATGAATTTTGAATTCATTTCATTTGTGAATGACATGAAATGAAATATATGAGTAATTGTATTTAAAAATGAATTAACATGTTTGACTTTTTGTTGAATTATTCATTGTAAATGAATTTTGAGTTTGGAATAGAGTAGTGATTTGTAATTATTTATCTTTTATTTACAAAAATGTCATTATAGTTGATATTTAATTGGTAGATTAAAAGTGTGATGTAAGTGTGATTTTGTCAAATTGATAGAAGTGTGAAATTCATTTGCAAATGAACAAAATTTAACTAAAATAAATGAATGATTTGAATATTTTAAAAAACTAAGCCAAACACAAAAATTGACAAACGTTAAGATTTACAAGTGATTCCATAAATTTTGGCAGAATTCATTTGCACCTGTTTCCTTATTTTTTTTTTGCTAAAGGAAGAACAATGCTGTTCTTTTTTCACGGAATTTACTGTTTTTCCAAACCGAAAGCTAGTTTAATTTAACTTCATTCAGACGATTACGAAACAAGAAAAGGGACAAAATCTTGTTGCAAATGGTCATTCGCTCCTTTTTAAACAATTCGCGAATACAATGACGAAGATGATTTTATTAATGAAGAAAAATTAATGAAGAATTTGAAAAACAAATGAAAATATAATGAAGAAGACTAAAAACTAAGAGAATGAAAAGATAAAATACCACGATGGGTGTGTAATGTAAAGTTAAGTGAATGGGGTTTTTAATGTGCTGCCAACAACACTTATATAGCTTTCAGGCTCCAGTGGAAAAAAAAAAAGAAAAATTTACTGTCAGTGGAATTTCTCTTTGACTCTACCACTGGTGGAAAAGACTTCCTCTGACACTGTAGATTACCTCTACACCAATTGCTCTGGGAAATCTGCCTCACTTTCCATGGTCAAGTTGAAGTAGCTGCATTCTGATAAAACTCCACCACTCTTGGCTGGAATTAATTCTTAATCTCTAGTCCGGGCCTAGCTTCCTCTTGGAATGGCAGTAGCTCCCGGTGGAATGAGTTTCAAACATTTCTTCTCCAGTCATGGGCTCATTCCTACCGGCTGTAATTCTTGGAGGAATGGACTCAAACATCTCCTCCCAATCCTAGACTCATTTCCGTGGCTCTCCCAAGGCTTGAGTTTGATTCTCGGTACATGAGCTTGATTCGGGGTTAAGGGAATCGACTCGGTTTATTGGGCCCAAGCCAATTTTACACCTCAAAACAGTACCAAAACACAATGAGGGTGGGTTTAACGAATTTTTGGCTGGCAATGAATCACATCCACAATCTGAAGGCATTAGTAAAGCATTATATGAATTGCAATTATTGTCCTAATTGGAGAACCATGTATCGAACACACTTGAATTGATAAATCCCTTCTTATAATTAATATAAAATGGATATAATAAATA
>CAODLS014874088.1:0-21910 GCA_948243855.1 Flueggea neowawraea | reverse complement strand
TTTTTTTAATCTGGAACTCTTTTTATACAATTTACTAGTCTATAATTTATTTTCATAATTCTCCACAAATCTATTTACCTCAAACACACTTGAAAGATTCTACTTGTATAGAAATAAATTAAACCAACCTCCAACCAAACTTCTTCTTAGTACTTTTTTTACATACATGTTTACAATTCATAATTTTTCTTAATTAGATTAATCTTAATTATATGTATGAAACAAAATTCTTGTGGCAACCGGCAACGATTGAACGAATACATTGATAAATCTTGTAAGTTTTGATTTTTGTACCTCCTCCACAAATTTCCATAGCAATATGCATGCATAGCCATAAGTGCCTAAATTAACAAATTTAATCAATAAGCATATTAGATAAATAACAAGTTAAACTTAACTTATTAAAAAAAATAGTAAAGACTGTTCAAAATAGTACTCATCCTTAGTCATCGTCCCTGGCGGGAGTGCCTCCATTGACGATCTTGTGCGGTCTAGCCTCACAGAGTCTTGCCTTTTCATTTTCTTTTCCACTTAAACTCTTTAAGGCTGATGGTAATGTTTGTAGGGACAAAGAACGGAAGCAGCATGTGGCCATTACATCTGCATGAACGTGTGTCAGCCATGGTGGAATAGTGGCCAAGAAAACTTTACATATGTCAGTAACATTTTGTCTCTAATGTAACCGCCGTCGGTGACCAAAACTTAACCCTAGTTTTTTCCTTATGTGCTATATTTCAACAGTAATCAAGAATTGATCAATTTAAAAATTTAGTATGTTAGGTGTAATTTAAATCTAACTATAATAATCACTTTATAGTGAAGTGACACAGACTTCTTCATTAATTAAAGATTTTGAATTTAACTTTTAAGTATAAAACACTTTGTCTCTAATATAACCGCCATCAGTGACCAAAACTTTCGAACCATAGTTTCTTCCTTGTGTGCTATATTTCAACAGTAATAAAAAATTGATCAATTTTAAATAGTTTGTTAGATGCCATTTAAACTTAATTATAATAACCACCTTGTAGTGAAGTGACATATTTTCTCATTAATTAGAGGTTTTGAATTTAATTTTTAAATATGAAAAATTTTAAAATTCAATAAGAAAAATTTTATAAGTTACAACTTACAAGAGTCTATCCAAATCAAATCCAAATTATATTGCATCCTACCGAGTATGAATTAATTAGTTGTTCGAGAATAAGATTTATTGAAACTGGTGTTTTAAACTTGACAAAGTGTGCTATAGTACTAATTAAGGGTTGAGATGACCAAGGATATGAAAATTACCGAGCTTTGGCTTGCAATGAAACCAAAAGTGCCCACGACGTAGGCTATGCATGCTTTTGGTTGTTTTTGAGCTAGAAACGCATCTAAATAATGTTGGTACACTTGCCTAGGCTTTAATGAATTGAATAGCTAGTCGTGAACTGACGTGCAATTTTTATCTAACTCATCCAAATTTACGAAACTATTTATATTTTGACATACTATAGAAATATTTTAGTAAACTAACAAGTAAATACTGTTTAATAACATATTGTGCTTTGGTGTTGATGCCACAAGTAGAGCATGCAAACACCGCGGACATGGATTATATGCAATTCTAGGCCTATTCTCCTACTAAGGAAGGAAGTAGAGATATGTAAGATTTATGGCTACATGAATGATCTTCTCTGCTTGACTGATTCATGTTCATCAATGCATATCGTTAGCTACTAAATATGACAAAGATAATTAGCTACGATAATAAATTTACTGTGCATTTGGGTTTAAAATGGTAACTCATGTATAATAATATTTGAATTTTAAGGAAATGAAGCACAAATTTTAAATGAATCCTAAAAGTTCGTGTAATGAATTTCTCTATTATCATTCCATACATGAACTTTCGTTTGTAAAATAGAAATTTCAAGAATAAACAAACAAATTTGAAGAAAATGACAAATTATCGTTATTTATATTGGAGATACAGAATTTTTAATCTTAATGATTGTGTGACGCTAAAGAGAAAAAATCAAATTAAACGCGACAAAAATAAAGAAGATCGCGACAAATATCACTTTTTTTGAAACAACAAGAATATAATCATGTGCTATATTATTTAACGACTAAATCAAAGATTTAATGACTAATCAAAGTTTATGAAAGTGTTATATATATATGCAATTGGAAAGTATACGTTTTCTCAAACGCTGAGGAAGTATATGAATTAATTTTTTTCCGGTTCAGTTTGTATTAGTTCAAATTAATAGGAGTTTCCTTCTTGACAAAAGAAATAATGAGCCTACGCTTAATTTTTAGTTTAAATTTTGGATCATAACCTGGAATTTTTCCAACTCATGAGTTTACGTAAGTAAGCCATATTTTTCAAACACCAGTCCAACAATTGTGTCAACAAGGACTGGTTATCGAACTCCAGCATTATGTAACAGGTTTTGTTCAACAAGATAAAACCAGAAAATTAAGATTTTTCAATCAATTTGAATTATAATCTTATACTTTTCATATATATGCACAATGCTGGTGTGAATTAATGCTCTGAGAATATTGTTGTCACTAAATCCAGTTCGCCAATGTGAATTATAATCTCTTAACGATCAATCGATTATACCTTGTTGTTGCGAAAATGGGAAGTTCAACGCATGCTTACAAATTAATTAACTTCAAAAAGAGACTTTATTCTTTTTTCTTTCTTCAAGTAAAAGAACAAGCTTTATTCAAGATAACTAACATGGATACTAGTAATTAAATGGATGCCCAAAAAAATAGAAGAGCAACATGGTAAAGTGGTCTCAAACTCCGGGTCTTTTGTAGTCCTCATCTTTGTCACCCTTTGTGTGTTTCTTCCTCGTTACATTGAAATCATAGAACTTTAGGTCAGTCTGCTTCAGCGGTTGCAAATCCTGTACCATATAAAATGTAAATTTAATTAGAATGTTAATAATGATAATTAAACTTCAAAACAATATCGTAGGACCTTCTCCATCTTAATTTACAAGATTTCATGAATAACACTTAAAACAAAAATTTGAATGCAATAATTAATATTTTATCTGGCTAGATTTTTTTTCTTTTGATAAGTCGAATCTTTATAAAGAGACCAAGTCACCAAAATAGTGACTTAGCGAAAATAGGAAAAAAAAAAATTAAAACCTTAAGCAGTTTTCACCATTTGAGACTACGACATCAAGGCTTGAAGAAAACCTAAAATATACAATTAAACATTCTGCCACAAGAGAATTGCCTCGATGCACTTATACACATCATTGCCCGAGTATGGAAAGCTACTATCAGAGCATTTAATCCAAAACAAGGGCTAGAATTTTACCAATTTATATAGAAATTATAAGGTATACAAAGAGTAATTATTAGTGGATTAACATTTTATATATCATGTATGATAACAAGAATGAATTACCTTGAGAAAGATCTTCAATGCCTCCTCCCCAGAATACTCACGGATCACCTCCAAGGCTGCCTTCTGTAACCATCAAAATTATTTTAGTACTCCCAAAAAAATATTGTTTAACATCATAAATTTAATTATAATTAATTCTAATAAAGGAAAAATTAGAAGACAAACTCTGACAGCGTTCATAGCATCATGAAGCAAGGTTTTTGGCTCAGTTTCAATGAGTTGCCTCTCAAGAATTCGAACAGGCCGTGGCGGTGTGGGCGGTGGTTTCTCCATGGACTTCCTCTTCCAAAGTTCTCAACAAAACAGTGTTTTAAGGGTTTACTGTTTCAAATTAAGAGGGTCATGCTCATGAAATAAGTGGAGAAGGGTTATGGCATGAGCTCCAGCTGTGATCAACACCATGTAAAACGTGGCGTAGTAGTTATGCTTCCAAAAAAGCTATCAAACAAGCTTAGTAAAATACAAATAAACCCTCTCGAGGGTAGTCCGATACATATCAGTTCCTTACTGGATTTGGGGGTGGTGGTGGTTGTGAGTGTGTTATGGTGGTGCAAACTTTGATCGCTTCTTGTTATATAGGAGCCCTAGGCCATGTATGTCTTTTGTTTTGACAAATTTTAATTTCAAAACATCATAGGAAATGAAAATTTTGGCCAGTCCATCCAAATTCCGTAATTTACTACTTGGTAGTAGATGGCAATAAATGTATGTAAAACATCCTCGATCGGGACCAAAAGAAGATAAGGGATGATTATTTACTATAATAGCATTTGTTAAATTTATCCTAATATAAGAGAGTTCAAAATATATTTAAAATATTTTCTTGACTAAGGTATAGAATAATCATAATATGGTTGGGATACATTCCATTAATTATTTTCCAACTGTATATTAATTTTCTTTGAATGAACTATAGAGTTTATATTTGTCTTTCAATTTATTTGTTAAAATACATAGAATTTCAAAGAAATAAATATTTTATGAAATTGTCCCCATAAAATATAAAATAGATAGACAAGTAAGAAAAAATTGAAAAATTTTATGCATAAAGGTATTTTTTAGTACTTGAAACACTCTGAAATGTATATCTTGACATAATAAAAAAAATAGGGTTACAGTATATAACTTTTCCTTAAAATGATGCTCTTTTTTTTATAAATGCTCAAAAAGGTTAAAAATACTAAAATAACTGTCTTTTTCTAATTTTTTTTTGCCTTTTCAAGTGTTAACAAACATTACCTTCGAGAAATTAAGAGTGAGGAAGGATTTCTGGCCATGCCCGGAAGACACTCTAAATAGAAGACAAATTGAAGGTTCCACTGATACTAATAAAGAAAGCACCGCATTAGACTAATATAACTCTTAAACTCTAATATCATCTTGAAAATTAAACTCTATCCAAAACACAACTACCTTGTAAGAAGAATAATCATAAAACGTTACCATGCTCAATTAATTCAATTTTCTCTCCCTCTAAGAGCTAACTAACCAACTGAAATCTCATGGGAACACCGAAAAGAAGAGCTGAAATCACGTAAATAACCGGCTGAAAAAGGAAACGAAAATATATTGCCCGAACCCAGTTGCAGAAAAGTCCTGGCCACCAAGTTGCGTTGCGTCTAATGGCTTTGATTAATTGGATTTTTTTGGTCACGGGTGTGTAGTTTCACAAGTGCTTCGGGTTTGTATTTGGTTACTAGTTACCACCCCCAAACAATGAATGCGGAATCATGGATCAACTTTGTCATATCCCACACCGACTAAGAGTGAGTTTTATGAATATGTGAATTACACATCATTTAGAAGTAGGATAGGCAAAGTTTTTTTTTCTATAAATAGACTTTGATTTTTTCTGAATAAAGATATGGGTCTCATAAATTAGTGATTATAATAGAGACATTTCAATTAGGTTGACATCTCCCCTATAAAAATAGGCTTTGAATTTTAATTATTTTGTATCATAAATACTACATTAAGTTATTATAGAGAGTGTAATTTGTGTTTTGGATTTGTGAAGTGAGAGAATTTTTACAATTTTATCTATCTAAAAATTATAATATTTATTTTAGTGGAGATTGTGGACATAAATCTATTAAAAACCGAAAGATCGAATCACATTAAAAATTAATGATTAACAAAAGTCCCGAAATGCATATACAAGAAGCGTTGAACCCGTAACAAGCCGTATGAGAGAGCGAGAGGATAAACGATCTACGAAACTCAGATGAGACAATCAGGACCAAAGAAAGGCGAAGACGGAAAATTCCAACGAAAACGTGAAGAATGATTTGCAAATGAATTAAAAGATTTGTTTTTATTTTGTTTTTTTTTTAAATTTATGCGAAAAGTGCAAATTTCAACAAATGTCAAGTACTAAAGTTTTGATAATTATGTTGATAACTTTTTCTTTGATAAGTAAATAAGTAATATGTCAATAACAAGTTAGCATTTTTTGTTAAATCATAAGATAAATCTTCTTTTTTTTTTTGTCAAGTAAGATAAATCAATTTTTTAAGAGCTAAATGCGTAAAAGAAATTACAAAATTAATTAATATCACCCCATTTCAAAAGTGAAGATTTAACTTCCTAACATTGTGGCAATTGACTCTAATGCCAGGTTACAATAATTTCTGGTAATTACTAAAATATTTTTTATAAGTTATTTTATTTACTTTCACTAAGAATCGAATCTACAACCTATTAGTGTTGGATAGTGATGGAGCATGATTTGAATTTTTTGGGAGATGAAAATATATATAAAAGAATTGAGAAATTAATTTTTGAGTCACTGAGATTTGTTCTAATTAGTAGGTTGGTTTTCATGTTTTTAAAATGTTTCATATACATCTTTGACATTTAAAACTTGGTTGCATTTAAGTCCTTCTGTTAGTAGTTCATTATTGAGCTATTAGTAAATTGATGATGTGTTGCGTTGTTCATTTTAAATGAAATTTTAAAAACAAAATTACCCTTAATTCTATTTTATCATATGAACCCTAATTTTTCTTATTTTACTTCTGAAAATCTTCTACCAAATCTCAAAATAATCTAATCTTGAACCCATTCGCTATTAACGTCTACTCCTTGGCTCCTTCATAATGGATAAATATTTTTAGAAAAGCAGACAAATTGAGCATTTCCCCTTCAAAGATTTACTTGGTTTTTAAAATTTTGTTCCTGTTCTGGTTATGCAGTATGGTAACAACATTGAAATGTTTTTACTTCTTTGAAAAGAAAATAAAAGTTCAGAAATTCACATTACACAATATCACTGCAACAACATTACGCCATTTTAGAAGTAAACCGAACATAACTGCTATCATATATCAATGCGGGTGTACAGTTAGTGAAGATTGACACAAACCTCGCCATTAACTAGTCACTTCAAAGGTTTCACAAAGAAGTTCCCTAAAATGTAAGAATCATTAATGGAAATATACTGCTTTTTAAGAAAAAAAGCTGCAGCAGGAGTTCTCTTCCAAAGTCTTAAAATAGAATTGACAAAGAACGCAACACAATTCAACTGAAGCAGCCAATAGCGATAGATTCGGTTTAAGTTCTGGGAGATAGAAAGTATTCACAATTCAATAGAACCTGGACCCAATTACTACAAGAATCCCAATCCTATAAAAAAATCAAGTTCATCACAAAAGACATTCTTGTTCGAGGCTGAGGAATCGAGATCTGGGTTGAGAATGAGATTTGAGTTGTCGTTGTTTGTCTCGCCTTCACCATGTTCACCTGCCTCAAAACCCAAAACCAAACCCATACCCTCGTTCTTATCAACCACAGAATTAACCACAAAAACTGACCCAATCACCACCATCTCACCTGCCTCCATCAACCATGAACCATTCTTCAAGCTAAGTGAATCAAAACACGAACCATTCTTCAACACGAACCACAAAATTCAAATACACAAATTAACCACCAAAGCCACAAAATTAAAAAACACAGACCATTCTGCAATGCCAACCATTCTTCAAAATCAAGGTCGTCATGGGGTTCACATATCGTTAAAGGATTCACAACATATACGGATTTGTCTGCCACCACTCCTAACTCTGCAACTTCTCTAAGAGGATGTGGATGAGGATGAGAGAGGCGGTGGGTGACAGTGAGAAAGAGAGAGGCGAGAGAGAACACAAGAGAGGATTAAGGTCGATGAGAGAAGGAGAGAGGATTAAATCTGGGTTTTCATTTTTTGGGAGGGTAATTAAGTCATTTTGTATTTCCGTTAACTTCGTGAGTTCATAGCAGACTTTCAGGGACGTATATGCTACTTCTAAAACCACGAGGACCTATATATTAATTAGAATATACCTAAGGAATCTAAAAATTAATTTCCCAAAAAAATTTATGACAAATATTTTATCATCCAACTGATATAATATAGACATACATCTACACCAACAACAAAACTTGTGTAAATTCTTTTTAAAGTCTAGTTTGTTGATCTTCTAAAACTCTAAGTTTATCGATAATAATTAAGTATTAAAAAATTCATTAATTTAAAGTTTACCAATACTAAAATTAATTATTCATAAGGTATAGTCATGTTCGCATATACTTTAGTCAAGTTTAATTGATTGACTTAGAGCACCATTACCGCAAGTTTCAGACTTGCGGTAGTGGCTGACCTGGTCTGATCCTTTAGTGAATTTCACAACAAGTGGAGTTCGCTAAAAAAGTGGATTCCACCGCTTAAAATAATATATATATTTATTTTTTCCATTTTTTTCTAATTTTTCTTTTTCTTTTTTTCTTTCTTTTTTGCACCGTTTGGTCTCTTTTTTACTTTTGATTTTTTTTCCAACGATTATAAATGGCTCATGTGGGGGGAATTTTTTTTAATGAATTTACCATACTATAAATACACATTCTTTACTACATATTCAACAGTTTATCGTTCCAAATTTTTGTTATTATGCATAATTTATTTTTATTTGGTTAATTTCAAATCTCTTCCCATTAATCAATATTTTTTTCAATTTAAATATTTTTTTAATCTACCATTTTATTTTGTTTTTAAAAATTATTATTTTTAAAAATTCAATTAAATAATTTATTTAATAAATATATTTGTTACTATTTATATATTGTAAATAAACTAAATAATGAGTAAAATGATTGCGGGTCTCATAGTAAAATATAATGAGAGTTTAAAGATTAGAGAGAGATAGTATAATAGGTAAAAAATTAATAGATTGCTGATGTAACAGTCCATGAAATCCTGAATGGGTATCATGCATTAGAGATGCTCTTAGTCCATTGTTTTGATTGTTTAACCATGTAATGGATTTAATGTTTTAGGATTTTGTTGTAATCATTGGTTCTATTAGGATGTTGGCTTTTTCTAATACTGAGTGCATAAGCAGGAGAGAAAAAAGCCAGCAAAATATCTGCTCATTTACAAATAATGGAAGCATTAGTAAATGAGTTGATAAAAAGACCAAACAAACTGTAAAGATTCTCGGAATAGATAATATCATATCCTTCTCCATTCAACAAAATTGAAGAGCTTAGTAACTCAAGAAAACATAAATCCAATTCAAGGTCTATGTAATAATACAACAAAATTATAGCGGATATATGCAAGTCCAACAGATTGAGTCTCTCTTAACCCTAAAAGCTCTCCCCTCTCTCTTCAGTTTTGATGACGTTGCCCACCATTTGCATCTTCCCAAGGGCAACCGTCGACTTCTCTTTGTCGGCGGTAGCCCCACTTCCCTCCCTCTCCTCTCTTTCTTTCCTCTTTTATCCAACCCCTTCCCTCTCCTTCCCTCCGCCGGCCTCCACCCTCATCTCCTCTGTCCCCCCTATTTTGGCAGCCCCTCGCCTCCTCCTCTCCGCCTCTGCCTCAACCACCTATGTCCTTTCTCTCTGCATTTCTATTTTGCTTTAATAAGAGTAGATCTGGATGGGTTCTGTTATGTAATATCCAGCTTATTTTAGCTGAAATCTAGTAGTATTCCAAAGTGATTTCGAGTTGGGATGTTGACCCTTGAATTGAGGGTTGTGTTGCGTGTGTTATGCACGTTGAAGGTCATTTATGTGCTTAGTATAGGGTATTGTGCACGTAGTAGAGGCCTAAAACTTGACCGTGAATATGTGTTGAGTGTAACGTACACAGGAGGTCATCTACGTGCACAGTACTGAGTACTATGCACGTAGACGGGGATGAGTCGGCCGAGAACTTTGCTTGGTCTGTGTGTGTTGTATGAGTTGATGTGCACATTGTTCATCCTTTGGGTGTGACCCGTGAGCACGCTGAGGCCTTCTATGCACACAGTAAGGGGTGGAACGCACATAGATTGTAGATCTGAATGAGGGGCTTCAGATCTGCCGTCTACGTACGTTGTGTGGGATGCTACCCACGTAGAGGACGGTTACATAGAACCCCTACTGTGCACGTAGATGTTTCGTTCTGGGCGACTGTCCGTGAAAAGCGACATGTCAGTCTGTGAGCCTATAAATACCCCTACTTACCATTTCTTCGGTCACAACTTGTCTCAACCATCAGAGCACTTTCTTATCTACTTCTCTATGATTTTCTTGGTTTCTTCTTGTTTCTACAACGGATCTAGAGGTAAGAATCTTCCATTAATCTCTTCTTTTCTTTGATTTGCGTTGCAATTTGGGCATTCTAGGGTTCCGACCGAACTTGGATTTTGGTTCAGATCTTTCCATTTTTGATTGAATACGAGTTAAAGAGAGTTAGATTATGGTTGTTTGAGACTAGTAGCTTGAAGATCAAGCTTCGGTTTCGTGGGATTTGGTGTTTGAACCAAATGGGTTTCTCTACAACTAGGGTTACGGGTTTTACTGAATTTCTTGTCAAATCTGGTGTTGTTTATGATGTATCTTGATAGATATGAGTTAGAACTTCACAAATTTGAGTTGAGTTAAGAGATTTGACTAGTTATTTGGCATGAGTCTTGGAAATCTGAGATTCATAGTTAAGATCTAGAAAGATTTAGACTTTGTGTTGTGGATTTGGAGGACAAATCCATGTTCATGAGATTGACTTGAATTAATGAGATATGTTTGGTTCCATTGGGGATCAAATGGAGCATGATTTTGGCTGGAAGTGATGGATTCACGTTTGTATAGACGACTTTGAGAGTTTGCATTTGCATTTCATATCATGCATTTGGGTATTTGCCACAGTACCGCATTGTGATATATTGTGATGTGTTATGTGTACAGCTTCTTGTCCTTGCCAGCGAGAGCAGCCACCGATGAATGGGACTTGACTGGTGCTTTGGCTTGGATTGCCAGGTGAGTGAGTAGCAGCTTCAGACACATTGGTTGTGTCTCGAACTCTATTTACTTGTTTTTGATGTGTTGGATATATGTATCAGAAAATGACTAATCTAAAGGATTGGTTGAGATAAAAAAAATTGTTATTTGTGAAATAATCGGATGTGGATTTCAAATGGTATATATGTATTATATATCGATGATACGATTTAAAGTGCTGGGTTGCATGATATGATTTTGTACTATACGATAGTACATTTTGGTTTTTGATGTAGGGACACCTGTGCTACTAGGTATGTAGCCTTTGGTATACCAATGACTGATAAAACCCAGCTACCAGGGTTGTCAGTAGCCAAGTTTCCCTGATCTGGCACATGATCTGTTATGGTGGATGCGAGTCCCCATCGGTATAGCTGGTCCATATGTTTCGTGATAGTTGGCAGAGTCCATATCACGCATGTTTAGTTCCTTATCGCCTGTATATGTTTTAACATGAAAATAAATGATTTAAAATTTTAAATGATTTTAATATGCCTTGGTGCATGTTGTTTGTTGTGATTGCAAATGGTTTCAAAATGGATTTTCGAAAGACTATTATCGTATAACGTGTATATTATATATACTATTGAATACTGCTTGTAGTATTTACGAACTGTTTTCAAAACAAACTCTGAGACACGTATGATGCGCTCTGGAGTGTTATTCCTCACTAGGATTCACCCCCGTTTTATTTTTTGTTGTGGACGATTCTATCTTCCAGGTGCACAAATTTTGGCTTCGGCGTACATTCTGCATCTTGGACACCCGTGAGGAGGCATTTTGGTTAGTCATGCGTATTGTTCGGACTTCTTTTATTTTGTAGAGCTCCTTACCAGATTACTGTAGGGTGTTGGGGTTGTATGTATACTCTGATATATTTGTTGTATTTGATTTCACCAGAGTATATGATTTGTATACATTTGGTTTATATTTATATATTGAGTTATATATAAATTATTTTAATTATAAAATATTTTCCAACAAATATTTTGGAAATTAAATGAGTAGAATTTTTGAACCTCTGGAAGGCTTGTGCGGGATGGGCTTGGCTTTCATAGATGGTCCGCCTCGTACGCCAGTCATGGTCCCGGTAATGGGTCGTGACATGTTAGATCTACTTGTTTTTGAGGTTTTATCCTCTTTTCTCATGGCTTTGGTCCATGGTTTTGTTGGGTTTTGTTCCTGTTTTGTACCCCTTGCAAGTGGGTCTCCTTGCTGGTCTCGGATAGTGACGGACTGTGGCTTCTTCAGCTATGTTGGTGGTGGTTGGACGTTAATGGTAAGTGGTTGTCTCTTTGGTGGGAGGTCATATTCTACTGGTTGTCGGCTTCACGAATGCACGCTTGAGGTCCATTCTGGATTCAGTTCAAGATCCAGTCTTTTGTGTTGCTTTTAATTTCTAGCTTGTTGCTACGTTTTGATTACTATGTTATTTCAACTGTTTATGTTGTTCAATCTGCCTGTGTTGGTGCAGACTTTTCGGCCATTAGTGCCGATATTGAAGCTTGGCCTTTGGATTATTGTTGTCTACCATTTGTGGTGTGCAATCCAATGTGCAAAATGGCTCATTGCACTCCAACTTTACAGTAATGCAATCTACTTTAGTTCAAAAAAAATATATAACTGATGTAGATTAATAAATTATATACTAAAACAATTAAGACATTGCACGTCTTTTAATAATTATAATATATTAAATATATTATATCAATTACGTTGTATTGCAAACATCCCAGTATTTGAAGATTTCAGGTAAAAGTTTTGCTCTATATGTATTACTGTCACTTTCCTCCAGTAGTGGCAGGCCAAAAGCAACAATACTAATTGGCTGAGAAATATTTTCTACTATAGTGGAATGAGCTAAATATCCTTTTTTACCACAAACCAGACATCCATTTTTAGCACAAACCTTGTTGGTTATTTTTGTAGTAGGAGTGAAGAATGTAAATTTGAAAGTATGTGTAATATTTTATTTATAACATGTTATTTATATAGGCAGCAATAAATAGATGTTAGCTACAAAAATATTTAAATATTAATTCCTAAAGATTCCTGTTGTCCTACAATCAAGCATGAGACTCCTAAAGACATTGTTTTGACTGTAGACAGTGACAGACGTAGAAAAAATTTCCAAGGGGGGCATCATTTATATATAATAAATGAAATTCAAGGGAATCTGCAATGTTATTACACGGTTGAATAACAAGCTGTTTTTTTAGCCTTTGAATCTAGACATTGCATATGCAAACAGCTGAGATCATCTCCCATGGGCCATAATAAAGGGCATAAAACCATCTATTACATTCCCCATTCAAGTTGAATGTGTAACAAATATTCAATCAACAAATAGTGTTTATTACCATAGGGGTAGGAGTTGAATGAAAAGTATAATAGAGAATTCTGTACCTATATATTTAAGATGTACTCAACTAGTGCACATGTTACGACTAAAATCAATGGCTAACCAAAAATAAAAAATAAAAAAAAAACATGTGATAAACCCATTGTAGATGGCCTAAAGCAAGGTGGATTAATCATAAGCACATTTCACAATCCTAAACTACAATAAAAACGCTACATAATTTGAAAATTTTAATTGCGCCTCACTAGTATATGCTGATATCATTGAATTGTAGCTTCTGCCATGTAGGTTCTCCCTGATATACATGGACTTGACTCCAGGCTGATTAAAATCATCATTGGCGATTTTATAAAAAGGAATACAATCATGAAGAATTTTTCAAGAAAATCAAATGTTGAAAGATATAAGAAACAGAAGTTTTAAAACATAGAACTGAAAGACTCATAAATATAACAGCTCTGTCAATAAAAAATTTTCTAAAGCAGAACTGGCATTAAAAAGATGAATAGTAATCATCATTGGCAAATCCCATAACATCAACAAAATTAGCAATAAAAACAAAAGAAAAATAACAATTCAAAACAAAATGTTGGCTCCTATCAAGAAATTCAACCAAGTGGTTTCAATCAAAATCATAAATCTATATTCTATCATCAACTATTTCAATATACATTATCACTCATTCAATCAACAATCAATATCAATGTAATTCTATCATCAAAATTCAAACCCAAATCCTAACCTAAAGATCAATTAAAGTTAAAGAAAAGGAGAACAAACAACATACCAAAAAATTCAAGGTTTCTGCCGGCGGCAGTGACTCTATGCTTGAGGAAAGGATGGCGCTGGCAAGTTGGCTGGCAGTGGCGACAAGTTGAGCTACTTCTCTTATTCTTTCTTTTTTCTCTCGACAACTCTCTCTTTGTTTCAAATTCCTGCAGAGTTTTAGTCTTTATTTTGTTTAACCCCCTTGGACTAAAACGACGTCGTTTTAGTCCAACAGGTAAAAAAACATTAAAGTATGGGGCCTGAAACGACGCCGTTTTAGGCCCCATATTAAAAAAAAAAGGTTTGGGGGTCTTCTTCAACCCCGGAACCCTTCCCTCCTCAGGCCGCCACCACTCACGGCAACCTGACGGGGCCCTGGAAATCCCGACAGGACCCATACTATATCTATGGGATCCCGCCGGCCTTGAGAGAGTTCACCAGACCACCCCGGACCCCCTCTGTCCGTCCCTAACTATAGACATAGTCTTATTCGTTCAAATATTAAAGACATTATTTTCACATGTTCTAACAAAGACCAGACTTGGACTTGGTTTTGCTTGCAAGACTTTGTCTTATTTTTTAAAGAAACTTAAAACACTAATGCTTCTTTATGTCTCACATTTTGCAAGCTTAACGAGATTCATTTATCAAACTTGTCTTTTAAGGAATTCTTGACCAAGAAAGCATCTAATTATGTGATTTGTACGCAAGTGCCTTGCCGGTTTTGTAGTATTCCCCTGTCCCATAAAAATATGTTATTTTTTTTATTCGTATTAATATATATAATTGTTTCTATTTTTAGATTAATAGTTATAAGATGTAACACCAAATTATTATTATTTAAGTATACATTACATAAAAATTTTAAATTGGTGAGATAATGTGGAGAGTATATTAATTTTTTTTAAGTTAATATTTTCAATTAACCCAACTAATTTTTCTTTATATGTTTAAAAAATATTGTGGTATATTTTTATAGGACATAGTGAATATTTATTTGGAAAAAACAATGTATTTTATTCACGACATTTTAACATCTAGTTTCACAAAATACAATGTATTTTTACTATTATTATAACAAAATATTTTCAATAAAATATATTACAATAATTAATAATTTGATATGTTTTATAAAGCAGTTAATAATTCTAAACATAATGCAAACTGCCCAGTTTTAGGAAAAGCATTTTTATTTTGTCCGACTTAATCGTCTGACTAGAAATTGAGCCAACTTGGTTGGATAACGGACCACCAAGCCAAACCGACCTATAACTATACAATACAAGTATTTGGCAATATATATATATATACCATAAAACGGTAGCGTATCATAATGATACTATATATAGAGCTCTTAAATTTTTAATGTAAACCAACCGTAATAATTTCATTTTACCAACCACAGACGTCTCTCAAGTCTCGCGCCGTCTGACACACTATCGTCTTTCGTCGCTCAAAGAATCACGTCGTCTCTGACGTCAAGAATGTCTCAGACTCTGTCTCAATCCTCACATCACACAAAAGAAAGTCTGACGCCCTCTCTCTCTCAACCCTCATGTCACATCACATCTCAGTCTCAACATTTTTCTTCTTCTCTCTCTCTCTCTCTCTCTCTCTCTCTCTCTCTCTCTCTCTCGTATGTTCCTGAGCCTTATGTGTATAGTCCTGACTTTTTTTGTTTAAGATTTTGACACCCTAAAAATCCCAAAGTTTCTTCTTCGAAAAGAAGTTTCTCCTAATTTTTTATTTGAGGATTCTCGCAACAATGACCTCCTTCACTTTGGTTTCAAAGCTATTATTTGAGATTATTCTAAACTCTTGGTAATTGATTTCGACCAATTTGATCTTTTCTTTATGTGGAATCTGGGTTTTATGAGAATTTCTATTTTCTTTTAAAATATATAGAGTTGGCTTCTTTCATATTTGGTTTGTGAAGAAATTGCATATCGGTTAATTAATAAACAATATAATAAATATGTTTAACTTATTAACTTCGATTCCAATGGAAGTTAGCATCGAAACATGACCAGTTCTATGTTGGTCTTGCGAGCAAACTACGATTGAAATGTCAACGGGAATGCACAGCTATTTCGCAGTCTAGATGCCACACATGATCTATGTAGGACTCGGGGCAAGAGGCCAATGCCTCGCTCTCTCCTGTTGGAGAGCTCTCTCTCTCGGTTTTGGAGTGTGGTGGAGTGAATGAATGAGAGGAAGGAGCAAAGCTCCTTATATAAGCCTCAAACGGGCTAACGGGCCTAATGGGCCCAATTGACCCATTTCATCCTTAACCCAATTGGACTTGCCAATTGGTCCCGGTTCACGCCTTGACTAACCGAGTTTGCTTCTCCTTAATTGGACTTTCCAATTAGTCTCGGTCCACGATCTTGGTTCACACCTCGACCGACCGAGTTCCGTTCACCAGTCATGGGCAAACCGCTTTTTTCAACATCTTCCACTCGCACATGACGGTACCTTAACTCGTCATGTATCATGATGAAACTAATTCTAATCATGATGAAGATCTCGTGTCATAAAGGCAAATAGACAGCACGACCAGCATACGATGAGAGCAAAATTGCTATACACATGTTAGGGTTATATAACAGCTCTTAATACAATCATGCTAGAATGTGTCTCTTGCAGAACAACTCCAATCTATCAAAGTGTATGCAACAACAACACAGACTGCTGAAAACTTATGACTTCTCCTAGTTCGTAACCACACAATCGCTACTTTCGAACTACTCGATCTCACGAAAGCTTTACTTATAGTTCACACATCATATGCAACGCTACATGAGAGTCGACTAAGCAAACTTTTGAGACTAGTGCGAATGCGTCTAGAAACAAACTTCCCCTCTTACACCAGACAATCCACATAGCTAAGTTTACTTTCCCAGTTTCACACGTTTGGTCGAATCAATCATAACCATTAACCTCAAGTTAGAGTAGAGAAACTTAACTACATGTTTTGAATGTGTTAATGGTTCTAAGGGTAGGTAGTACTGAGAACCACATGTTCACGACAAGGTCTTACACAAGGAAAAGTTAGATAGTTTATCAATCTTTTCCATCCTTATAGTCGTGTATATAACACACATGGTATGATCATGTGTTGTGATGTTCTTTCCTCTCCTTGGAGAAGCGCATGTTTATACAACATTATAAACACCACACAAAAGCTTCGGTTACGATGCATTTCGCCATCTAACCTTAATCCACACTTGACATGATTACTTCTGGTTTTAAGACAAAATATGCTAAAAGTCTCTCAATTTTAGCATTTAAGGTAAACACCCATGTGAGGGGGTTACTTCTTTGTCCAACATGCTTTCACACTTAATGCTACAACAAATGTCAACTCTCAACATTTACGCTCGTTTATTGCCCACAATGATCTTATTAAAGATCATGTTTTAAGGGATTACACACTTCGTGTGCCATACGCGTCTTAAGGAACTTATTTCTTGTAGGCTTTTATTAACGGATCTTACAATCTCATCTCGCATGGACTTACATTCCATGTTCGCTTCTTCAAGTGAAACTTGTACTCAAATTTACTTGACCTTGTGCAACCAAGTCTTTTACTAAATGATACTTCATCTCGATTTGCTTAGACTTATAATGGATCTTATTGATCCTTAAGCAATTGGGGTCAACTGTCACTAAGACCGTCGTAGGTTTGTTAGGTGGTTAGTGCTAAGTGGATGATTCCACTTAATAGCCAACCTTCTTATTACACTACAGATTACGAAGCTATAGTCTCAGCTTCTTTTGCAAAACTTATATGTGTTCCTCACTATTATGTGGAGTGACCTTTCAGCTAGATAAGAATACATAATCAGACATGGACTGCCTTATAGTCCATATCATTATGTGGAGTTGCAATTGTGTCTCATTTTATCGTAAGCTCTCACGATAACACAGTGCCTTACAGTGCCTCTAATCATTCAAATATTTCGCTCACTGCTTTCCAACACCCTCTTTATGTGTTGGATTAATGTTTGCTAGCTAACTTGACAACTTAGAAAACTCTAGGCATTTCACACACCTAGATATTTAATACAAGACCTAATCTTATAATCAACACATGCACTCTATATTACAAAAAAATTCACATGACATTCGTATGAAGAATGTTCCTTACACATTATTCTTTTCATATAGTTCGTGGACACACGCCTTTGCTAAGAGACTTGCTCTGCTCTTAGTCACAAGATATCTATAGGTTATGCATTTCTACAACTTAAATTATTCAAGTATTTTGTTGATCCATCTCACTTAAAGAGGAACAACAATGCACTGGAATGATCTCTTGGAGCTTGAGTCCAAGGTCAACCCATATTATATATCTCAAAGTTTGACCATGACCAATCATTGATGTCATTCAAGTACGCTAGACAATTTCTAGCTATAAGTGTGATATCCACACAATTTAGAATGACAAGATTCATCTTGAAACATATGGTATTATCATAACTTATAAGAAGATACCATTCTCTTGAAAAATGTTTAAGGTCATACATTGGACAATGAAACCATTGGTTCAAACCCCATAGATTTCATTTCCAAATTCTCTATTGAGAATTGGATGATGAAACCATTAGGTTAAACTTTATAAGTTTCTAGTTCAGATTCTCTATTGAGAAAATGAGTCTCTACATTCTTTGATGTAGGTCGAGATATAAACTAGCACAAATGCCAAAGTCTATTCAATATAGGGAAATCTCTCAACAAGTTGGACTTTTCAATCTCATTGACTAAATCCCCTTTATCGATTATCGATGTCTTACTCTATTTATCACTTATTTATCCACTTACTCCAATAGATTTTCACCTGTTGGGTAGATTAAACCATTCTTAAACATAGTTCAATCTCTCAAATGTCATCTATACTTCCATTGCTTTAATCCATATAATTTTTATTGGGATGAGTGAACCTCTAATATACTCGTAGGTTCATCCTTGACTTGTGGGGCTACTAAAAGGATCACGATCGAATCATTTATCGACAAAAATGTCATCGTGAGACTTTGCCAAAAAGAATCACGATTGATTCATTTATCGAAGAAATATTGTCGTGAGACATCATTCCTTTTACTTTTATGCATTTTCAAAAAACTACTTCCACTGGGTTCAAGTTTCCTACTCCCACTGGGAAACAAGAATTTTGATGCACTAAGAGGGTTCAAGCTCCCTATAGGAACTCCCACTAGGATCAAGAATTTCTACTCCCACTAGAAGTAAGAATCTTGCTACCACTAAAGTTAGGATCAGGAACATCCGCACACACTTGAGGTAAATGATATAAAAGTTGAATTGCTCCAAGACTTATCAATGTATCACTTTCAGAGAAAGATATTACAATTGCTTGGATTGATCTCTTGAGATTTTAAAACCCAAGCATACATTACCTAAGTCGATGTATCCCTTTCGGAGAAAGAGAAAACAATCGGTTGGATCGATCTCTTGAGATTTTAAAACCCAAGGCTGTAATTCACATCAACCCAAGGTTGTAATTCAAATCACATTACTCAACTTTATTTCTTATCATTTTTTCTCACTCTCCTCAATAATTCTCCCACTCGAATGAGGTACATTGATAAAAGATTTCACTTTTCTAATCCCAATTAAGAAATCTATTCCCAAGGAATGAGACTTCTTATAACTCGTTACTATACCAATTTCTCATTATCTTGCGACGATTATATCATTTTGACACAGTAAGGTATCTAAAACCTTACACCTCTTAGTCTTTTCAACTAAGGTATTGTGGATATTGATGATATATCTTTTAGTTCCAAGTGGTGTAGGTCATACACTCTACCAATTCACAACCCATGAGATATATAAGTAACGAACTTAGAGGTCTAGAAATAAACAATTAATGTTCATTTATCTTTCATCACATAAAGCTTTGGACTCATTTGGCAGATGTCTCGACCTTAGTCGATCTACAAAGCTTTATCCGTTTTCCATCTTGATTTTCAAGAAGTAAGAACAATCAAGAATCACAAACTAACTTGACCATTATTACTTATGAATAATCAAATGGATATGACTGCACCTTCCACCCTCATGTTGGACCAATGGTGGTCAACATTGAGATTTCTCTAATTTTTGATGATGAACAAACTATAGAATTTGACTTGAGGATGATCCACGTACGTGTGTCCAAAGTCACGTACGTGTGTCAATTTTACGTACGTTAGATTAATCTAAAGTACGTGAGTTCGACCGTGACTGAAATAGAAGCTACTTGATGATGGAAGAAGTGATCATCATGTACGTTAGACAATGTTCACGTACGTCAGAGAATGTCACGTACGTGAGAGGTATCAAAAGTATGTGAAAATGATCAAAATTAAAGCGGAAAAATAAAAGTCTTGAATCACTTGGAGGCATGAAGCCACACGTACTTGTGCCATCAGAAGTCACGTACGTCAAAAATATAAGACAAGACGAAGATTTCATTTCAGAGCATGTTTGTTTGAATCTCACGCGGATCGAGACAAACAGTTGAAGCAACAGTCAAGTGTTGACCGTTCGCGTACGCAAGCGTAAAAAGTCACGTACGTCACATTTAACTAAAGTAAGTGAGATTGAGTTTCAAGTACGCGAGATGCTCCGGATTGAAAACATAAGCTACTAGATGGTTCAAACATAGAATTTACGTACGTCAGTTGTTATTCACATACGTGAACTGGTGATCCGCTATGATCAACGTACGTGAATGTACTTATCACGTACGTGTGATGAACGTCAAGTCAGGTAACGTACGTAAGATTTGTATCACGTACGTGAGAAGACTCTGACAGTGTATTAAATGCACCCCATTTTGGACTACAATGGCTACAATACACCCCACAACGGTCTGAAATTAAGAGAGAAGTATAAATACATGCTTGGGAGGCCATAAACAAATAACAAAACATCTGGGCATTGAATTCTTACAACTACCAAGCATCAAAGCATTGAATTTCTCATTTATTGATACAAGTGTATTTGTTCTTCTATTTCATTCTTTATTTGATTGTATCACTAGCTTATACTCTGTTGGTGAGTGTTTGTAAAAACATCATTTAGAGATTGTGAGTGGGATCAATGGTAAATCCTTATATTGGTCTTTGTTCTTGAACCGAAATCAAGAACTTTGTAAGAGTTCTCACTTAGCTAGAAAGTGAAGTTGTAATCTTTGAGAAGATTGATAGTGAAAATCCTAAGTGGTGATACTTAGGTAGTGGATGTAGGCATCGAGTTGGCTAAACCACTATAAGTTCTTGGTGTTCTTTCTTTTATCGCAATTATTTTCGAAGAAAATTTAAAGCTTCTATTACGACACTATTCAACACCCCTTCTAGTATGGTTATTGACTCTACAATTGGTATCAGAGCTTTGGGCTCTTATTTGAAGCGGCTTAACATCCGAAGAGTTAAAGATCTGGAATGGCTTTGAATATGGAAACTCATATTGAAAGTTATGCGGTAAATCGTCCTCCATTCTTTGATGGCTCAAACTTCAACTCTTGGAAGAAAAAGATGACTGTTTTTCTTCAATTCTATGATATAAAAACTTGGAAATTCATTATACTAGTTCCCGAAATTCCAAAGTATGAAGATGTCTCACTCAAGAAATATAAAGATTTTGGTAAGGAAGATTGGAAGAAACTTCATACAAATTTCAAGGCAACTCAACTCTTATATTGTGCATTGAATCCGGAAGAGTACAATATAATTTCATCTTGTGAAAATGCCAAAGAGATTTGGGAAATGTTGGAGGTGACTCATATAGGAACCACTCAAGTCAAGGAAACAAAGATCAATATGATGTTGCATGACTTTGAGTTGTTCTCAATGAAGGAAGAGGAAAGCATCACTAGTATGCTTGATCGATTCTCCGAAATCACAAATGGGCTTGCTTCTCTTGGAAGGCCAATTTCGGGTAGTGACAAGGTAAAGAAGATTCTAAGGTCATTATCGAAGGAATGGGATGCAATGGTTACGACAATTATGGAGTCGAAAGACTTGAATAAAATGGAGTTTAGTGCCTTG